>PVJN01001307.1:0-146031 GCA_004026805.1 Lasiurus borealis | reverse complement strand
CATGTGTGGGGGGTGGGATGGGGGCAGAGCGAGTGCGCGCCCCCGAGGCAGCGGGAGCCTTGTCTGTCTCGTGACTTCGTACCTCTCGAGCCCCTCTTTGTACTACACTGAACGCTGGCACTTTGGCACTTTGGCGGAGTTGGAAACAAAGTCGGACATTAAAGATCCTTTCTCCTGTGCGGCTGTGAGTAGTTTGTGGGGGGGTGGAGGAGGGGTGGCAGGCAGTGGGGAAGAGTTGTGGGGGCCCCCTGGAATCCATTTCTGCCTTTGCCGTTACTGCCCCTCCAGAAGTAGAGAGATCTGGCCCTGTGGCTGCAGGTGACCCCTTGGACTTGTCCCACAAATCCTGCTCAGCAATGTCTAAACCCTCCTGCTGTGGGCTGCACCGGGCAATGTCTGGCCTGGCCCTGACCTCTAGGCCCCCCAGTCCTAGGCGGGAGCCTAGGTGGGTCTGTTACCTGGGGGGGATGGGATCCCGGCAAAGAGATGGGCTGGTTTCCCTCACCTCCTCCCGGCAACCCTCGGCCAAACACTCCCGGTTTGCCTGTGCCCACAGGACGTGAAAAACCCAGCCTGCAGGGATTTCTGGGTAAGATGGATCCATGTGGCCGACAACACACATGGGCACAAGATCCCTCCTAAACTCTTCTAACGGGCCGGCTGCTGGGAAGCAGACACTGAGGACGGTCACGCAGGCGGCTGGAGCCTCAGAGAAGGTAACCTCGGTTCTGGCATCGGGCCTGTTACTGTTTGACCTCCAGACAGTCACGTCCGCTCTCTAGGTCTCGGTTTCCACCTGTGTAATGATGGGACTGATTCCAAGGTCTTTGCTACTTCTACAAGCCTCCCGCTGCTAAAAGAATAAAGGATAGGGAGCATTTTTCTTACCTGAAATTAAAAAAAAAAAAAAGCATGAGAGGACTATCCATTCCCACCTGGATCCCTTTTTCTCATGCTTTCCTTCTTCTGCTGGTAAGTTGAGTCTCGTGATTTTTTTTCAAATGGCCAGGGCCTCTGACGATAATAGTGAATCTATCTTGTGTTCTATAGGCGACTGAAGTAGGAAATGCTTTGGGAGAGGAGAGACAGCTGTTCATGTAGCTGAAAAAAAGTGAGAGGTGGCTGGATCAGGCCTGGCTGGATCTAGGGGCTTAAACAAAACTTAACCTTATGGGCTCTTACTCTGCTCTTCCATCTAGCTCCCATTTTTTAGTTCCTTTATCTTTATATGTTGCCCTTGTTTCCTCTCTGCAAATAGCTTTCTCATATCATTCTTACTACTTGAACACCCCTTTCCCCCAAAAAAGATTTCCCAGCAGTTCTGCCAAAAAAAAAAAAAAAAAGTCTTGGGAAGCTTGAGGTTCTGTATCGCAGTCTGCTTTAAGACTCCGATGAAAACTATAGATATACTTACAGAAAAATTCACATACAAAAAAAAATCTACATTTTCATGTGATTTCAGGTGACTCACCCCTGATTAAGATCTGATTAACTAGGCCTGATAGCCCAGATCCCCGGGTTATTGAAGCCAAACTGGATTTTCAGAATTATGGAGGCCACACCCTCATCTTTGCAGAGGGGCAGACTAAGATGCATAACGTGACCACATCACACTGCACTGGGCCCCGTACCTTTCACAGTCCCGTGTGTTGCCATCTTGGAGTTGAGTGCTTCATCCAACAGGAAGCAATCTCTTCTTGCTCCTGTAGAGCCAGAGGAGCTGAATCCAGTTCCCAGGGAAGAAGAAGTTGGGGCAGTCCTCTGAAAATATCTTGTTAGCAACACAAATCTTTCAAACCAGCCTTACCCAGAACCCTGATACACGCGTGGCCCTGAGAAACGGGGGCCACTTCTTTCTCTTCTCTCTCCACCCCCTTCGCCCTCCCTGCCTCTGGCCTGCCCAAGCACCCTAGAACTCCACAGTGAGTCTGAAAACTCCTGGTCTAGTGCAAGTGAACTTGGAATCGGTGGGGCCTGGGTTCAGAGCGCTCACCTTGCCTCTTCCGGCCTGTTTCCCCATCTGTCAAATGGATATGACCATCACAGTCCTCCAGGACGCCAGAAGGAGTCAGTGAGATCATGGTGATATACACACCGAGCAGTAAATCACTGGGCAGATGAAGTTATAATTTGGACCTCCGATATCTGAGGCCACAGGCACCCAGGGCATTTCCTGAGCCACTCAGTTCTGATGATCTCATCACACATTACTGGTATTTGGAGGCCACCCCGGCAGCGGAGGAAGGCGGTGGCAGCCTCCTGCCTCCTTCCAGAAGCGAGGTTTACCAGGCAATGGCTCGCATCCCCAAAAAGTGCTGGGTTCCCGATCTTCCCCCAGCCAGAGCCTGCATTACTCTGACCTCTCCAGGTCATCGCCCCGGGGTCAGGCCCAGGAGGGTCCACAGGTCATCAAGAGCCTGTGGGCAAACAGGTCCTCTCTGCTCTGACCTCTGGCTGGCAGCAAGGCAGCCCTACTTTATTCTCTGCGGCCACCCAGGCACGGCTGAGTCATTGATGGTCACTGAGGCACATCGACACACCTGCCAATCAAAGATGCAAGTGATTCAGGAAGGTGTGATAACTGTTAACCCTCCCGATCCGGGCTCAAACCCTACCCCGGCCATTCAGTAGCTGTGTGACTTTAGGCAACTCAAGACCTGGATTTAAACCTCATTTTCCTTAACAAATAAGGATAATGATAGTGCCCACTTCGTAGGGACATTTGGAGGGTCGAATAAAATCATGAGGGTAAAACACCATGCCGGTCACTTGGATAACATCTGACAAACAGTAGCTATTAGCATATGTATTAATTACACAATTATTTACTTTGATATCAAAAGCTTAGAAAATCTGAATAAAAAGACAAGGTAAATTTGGGGTTGTGTGTGTGTGTGTGTTTTATCAAATTCCATTGTTTTAGAACTCAGGGTTTACCTTGAAGAGAAAAGACACAAGTTTATGACAGTCTAAGAATTTTATGTCCTACAGTGTGAAGAAACATATTACTCAAAGAGGTGATCGACCTACCTAAGAGTAAACATGAAATTTAGTAAAAGTTCTGAGTTTGTTATAACAGGTAACTAGAAACAAAGGGAAGGAAGACTTAAGATTTCTACTTGGTCTGACCCTGGAATTCACTTTCGTAACCGTTACCCTAGTACCTTACTGGTCCCCAGCAAGTGTTCATTCTCTCTCGACAGAGCTGGTGAAATGCAGGGCAAGGTTTGAGGTCTGGCACCTACTGGCCTTGAGTTGCAAAGTAGACAGAGGGCACCATAGGAAAAAACAGGAAATCGGGCCAGAGAGGGTATGCGTGTGGTTTCATGGTTTTCCCCCAGCGTGACTGAGGTACCATTGGTAAATAAAAATTGTATATATCTAAGGTTACAATGTGATGTTTTGATATATATATATATACACATTGTGAAATAGGACTACCAGACTCAAACCAATTATCATACCCATCACCTCACATAGTTGCCTTCTTTTGTGATGAGAATATTTAAGATCTACTCTCTCAGCAGATTTCAAGTGTGCCATCCGGTGCTGCTAACCATGGTCACCATGCTGTGCATTAGGTCTCCAGAACCTGTTTGTCCCACAGGGTGGAAACTTTGTACCTTGGACAGCACTTCCCTTTTCCCTCCTCCCCTGGCCCCTGGCCCCCACCATTCTACTCTCGGCTTCTGAGTCGATGTGTTTAGATTCCACAGGTAAGGGGGGTGATGCGGTATTTGTCTCTCTGTGTCTGGCTTATTTCCCTGGGTAGAATGCCCTCCGGGTTCATCCACAGTTTTTGCAAATGGCAGGATTGCCTTCTCTTTTAAGCCTAAAAACATTTTAAATTAGGACAGGCAGCTTTCTGTCCAAAGTTTACTTAGTGTTGTGAGTTTGCTAGAGCATCTGCAGTCTGATGGCTCAAACAACAGTCATTTGTTTCTTCCCAGTCGAGGCTACAAGTCCCAGATCAAGGTGTCGGCAGAGTTGATTTCTTCTGAGGCCTCTTCCTGGGCTGATAGATGGACGTCTTCAGCGAGTGACCTCATATCTTTCCTGGGTGCGTCTGTGTCCAAATGTCCTCTACTGAGGACAGTAATCATATTGGATTTGGCCTCACCCTAAAGCCCTCATTTACACCACTTACGCCCCCTTAAAGGCTCTGGCTCCAAATACCATCACCCCTGGAGTACTGGAGTCTAGGACTTCAACATATGAATTTGGGGTGGGGGAGGGAGCTGGAATGACACAAATGAGCCCATAACCAGGCTCAGTATCTCAGAATCTTGGGACTAACGTCATAATGTGAGGGCACATCAATGAGGCAGGTGTTAGAAGTGTCTCATTTTTTAGGCTTAGAAAAGCTTAATAGTCCACGACGATATGGCTTCCGGGTGGAAGAGGCAAGATTTGAATCAAAAGGGCTGACTGACCTTGCTCTGCACACTCCTCGCCTGGATAAATCTCTGGATATGGAAGGAAGCTCGTCTCACCTTCTGGTGTCTTCAGGGGCCCTTCTCCTCCCTCACCCACCCCACCTCTGCCCTCTCTCTGGTCTGGGACTTTAGAAAACAAAAGCCAGGCTGAACCCCCTCTGCTCACACCTCACCAGGAATTTGAGGCACAAACCTGCTGCCTGCCTGAATGAAGGGAACGTGGTGGGGGTGGGGTAGAACATGAATGAACAGCGCAAAAAACCACCCAGTGGCAGTACCCCACGGTCCCACGGATCCCCATCTGAAGGGTGAGTCAGTACTGAGATGCTCCCTGTACGTGGTGCCGGCTCAGCCAGGGGTGGAGAGGGCCGGTGCATACAGCTAATGCAGCTCCTCCCCCACCCACCCCACCCCCACCCCGTCCCCCACCCCCAGGCTGCTGCAGAGGATGGCGAGGAAGCTCTGCCGCCGCCGCATGCAGGGCTGAGGCGGCCTCCTCCTCTCCCTGCCGGTTCCAGGTGGTGCTTAGATCGCTGTGCCTGAGCATGCGCCCTCCGGAAAAGGACCACGTTTGAAAACACGCCCCCACACACACACCTACCCCGAAATCCCCTCCAGGGACCCACTGGGCTCAACACGGACTTGGAAAAGCTGCTTCCACCCTCCCCGGGGCGAGTGTTGTAAGCAGCTCGGGGCGCCTGTTCCCAGAAAAGAAACAGCGGTGGCTTTCGTGCCTTTTAAACCGCGCCGGGGGGTCAGTCTCCTCCTTTTGCAGGCTTGTACGTATTCGGTGTTGGGTTTGTTTTCTTCCAGAAGCTCTGGTCGCGGGCCCCCGGCGGGGGGCAGTGCGCACCGGGGTGCGCGGGTCTCTCCCGGGGGGTCTCTCCCGGGGGCTCAGCGGGCCGGCGCCGGGGCGGCGTCTCCACGGCTCGCAGCAAAGAAGACGCGGCCTCTCGGAGCTGCCCCTCGCCTCCCGGAGCGGGCGTCCTCCCTTCCCGGGGACGGGGGACGTGCATGGACCGGGGGACGTGCAGGGACTGGGAAACAGCCTGCAGACGCCGCAGTGGCCGAGGCCGCTCCGCGCCCCCTTCCCCAGCAGGTGCTCCGCGCGGGACACGCTCGGCCTGAAGGCGGACCAGCGCCCCCTGCTGTCCGCCGCGCCCGGCGACCGGGACAAGGTTGCTTTACATGCAGTTCAGCTCGCGCTGCTCCGGAACCCCCGATTGGTGTTCCAGCTGCGGCCCCAGACGTTCCAGAAATCTGGGTTAAGAAAACTTAACTTGGGCCAGAACCGGTTTGGCTCAGTGGATAGAGCGTCGGCCTGCGGACTGAAAGGTCCCAGGTTCGATTCCGGTCAGGGGCATGTACCTTGCTTGCAGGCACATCTCCACTGTGGGGTGTGCAGGAGGCGGCTGATAGATGTCTCTCTCTCATCGATGGTTCTGACTTTCTCTTCCTCTCTGTAAAAAATTAATAAAATATATTTTTTTAAAAAATAAAGAAAACTGAACTTGGAGCTGTGTGTTGGCTTCAGGGGATCCTGGAACCTCCTCAGCCATAGGCAGAAGGTCACACCTGGGAAGAGAGCAGAACAGCGTGCACGAGTCCAACTACTGTTTCATGATCCGGGGCCCACGTGCCCAGCAACGTGCACTCCATTGGGAGTGAGTGGTGACCAGACAGACAGGTCACTTCTCCTCTTGGACCCGCCGTGAAATTTACCATGGCTTGTCATAGGCCGGATAATGGCCTCCAACAATGTCCACCTCCTAATCCCTGGACTTGGCAATGTTACCTTTCCTGGCAAAGAGGACTTGGCACATGTGACCAGATTAAAAAGATCTGGCTAAGGATGAGCAGATTGTGCCGGGTTATCCCAGTGGACGTGATGTAGTCACAGTGTCATTCTCACAAGAGGGGCACAAGCCCAGGCGGAGACAACCAGAAGGTGGTAAGTGACAACAGGCCCAGAAGGAGAGAGAGAGAAACACGTGAAGACACTGCATGGCTGACTCTAAAGATGCAGAGAAGAGTAGCCTGACCCTCGGGCAAGGACGACACACACACACAAATGCATGATGTTCCATGTTTACAAAAACGAAAATAAAGCTGTGGAAAGGGGTGCGCGCAGGAGCCCAAGGATATGGATGGTGTCTGGACCCTGAAGAGGGGAGGAAACAGATGCTCCCCGAGAGCTGCCAGCAGGACCTGCTGTCACCCTGACTTGACCTCGGGGAACCTGCTTTCAGGCGCTCAGCCTCCAGAACTGTCCGAGAACCCATCGGTGCTGCTTATGCCTCTGAGTTTGTAGTGGTTTGTTTCAGCAACAACAGGGAACCAGTACCTATCCTATCTCAGCAGGCCTCAGCCCCCGCAGGGGGTGAGACCCCGCACCCAGAGTCCTCCTCAATGTGGGGGGTCTCTGCACCACGGGCCTCCCTCTCTGCAGGAGGAGACAAGTCCAAGAGGCAGAACGTGCACCTGGCACAGGAATGCTTTACCCACCTCCTCCCCTGCTCAGGGAGGCGAGCCTGCCTCTGCGTGCCTCCCCTGGGGAGCTTCGGGGAAGAGGAAGTTCAGGTTGCATTTTCCTGCCTGGGCTACCCGGAGCTGGGCCAGGGACTCCTCAGAGCTATAGGGTAAATGTGGGCACCTCCTCGAGCCGCAACTTTATCGGAAGAGACAACATTTAAAACATTTTTAACAGAGGCATACCTCCGCGATATTGCGGGCTCTGTTTCAGGCCACCGCAATAAAGCGGGTTATCATCTTTTTGCCGGTGGAGGGTCCTGCCTTCAACCAGGCTCAGAGCTCAAATTTAATAATCCTGCTTTCATTATATTTACTTTTACTGAGAGCTCCTTTTTCTTTCTTTTCTTTCTTTATTTTTTGGTACAGCAAAGGTGGTAATTTACTGAAGAACAAGTACAGACTCCTCCCACATGGGGAGGGGAAAGAGTCCCCGAGAACTTCTCTTTACAGCAAGTATTATGCAGATGACAAAAAGTTTTAATATACAATTTGTTAAGTGAAAAACGATTAAAATATTTTAAGATTTATGTCAATAATAGAAGACCACAGAAATAGCAAAAGTCACAATGTGAATACTATGTTCATGACCGAAGTCTACTCTCCAATTACTGCTGTTAACTTCTTAAAAACTGTAACCCATCAAACCTGGAGAAATACAGGCTGTGGGAAAGTTCTGGCTGAGAACTCAGATTGATTATACCAGCCCCTGTTCACCCCACCCTGCCACTGTGTCACCCTAACGGAGGAGGGGGAGTGGCCCCAGAGGCCCACAGTTTGGAAATTAGAGCTGAGGAGACAGGAGCTGGCTTCTGGCCCCAGGCCGTCCGAGCTGACCCGGAGGGTGATTGGGGGTCCCTGTGGCTCCTCAGAATTCCCCAGCAGGGCAGGGTGGACAGACAAGAAGAAGATGCATGTCAGACTCACTGCCTCTCGTCCCACCTCACCCTCCAGAAGGGGGCACGTTAGCCACCCCTGAGCTAAGGAATTGCAAAAGCTGACCGCCTGCTTGGTAAAAGGAGAAAGGGAAAGATAGAGAGGTTGAGCACAATGTAGTATTTTGAGAAATGGCCCTGCTCATGTACTTATGTAATTAAGTATATTAATCATGTGCTTATGTAATTAAGTCAGCATATTGAGCCAGGCTGCCACAACAAACTATCACAGGCTGCGTGCCTTAGAGAACAGAGGTTTATTTCCTCACGGTTCTGGAAGTCTTACGACCAAGGTGTCCGCTGAGTTGGTTGCTACCAGGCTTGGTTCCTGGGCTTGCAGGTGGCTGCCTTCTCACTGTGTCCTCATGTGGCCTTTTCTCTGTGAGTGTGTATCCCTGGTGCCTCTTCCTCTTCTTCTTGTTTTATAAATATATATAGAAATTTCAGAGAGGGAGAGAGAGATTGAAACATCAATGAGAGAGAAGCATTGATTGGCTGCTTCCTGCACGCCCCCTACTGGGGATCGAGCCCACAACCCAAGTATGTGCCCCTGACCAGAAGTGAACCGGGGACCCCTCCATCCACAGGCTGAGGCTCTATCCACTGAGCCAAACCAGCGAGGACTCCTCCTCTTCTCATAAGGGCATCAGACCTATTAGATGAGGGCCCCACCCTTATAATCTCCTTTAACCCTCATGAGCCCTCATAGGTTTGATCTCCAAATGCAGTCACATTGGGAGTTAGGGCTTTAACACACGATTCTGGGGGGAGACACAGTTCAGTCCAGAACAGACAGGGTGTAGAAATCTCCTGGAAGGACACACAGCACACTGTTGTTAAGATCACATCTGGGGAGTGGTGACAGATTCCAAGCTAGTCCTATTCTTCCCCCTGAAGTTGTAAATGGTGTTATTTTAGAAGATGACGATAAGAGGGTATTCATTGAAAGGGGGGGGTTAATTTTAGCCCCGCCCAGTACCTCTAAAGCAGCAGCCCAGTCTCGAGTGTAGAGGCCCCCAGGAAGCCTACTTTGCAGGCACGAGCTGCCAAGTGGTCCCGGTCTGTGAGTGTAAGGGAAGGAAAAGGGCCTGTGAGGACATAGCTCCCTCCTGTGACCAGACTGTAGGCCCAATGTGTCTTTAGGAACCTCCACTCCCTCTTTACCCTTGGACCCCTTCTCAGGCCCGTAGGCTTACACATGCCTGCACCACCAGCGCCCCCTCCCTCCCGGGTCCCCAGCTCTGTTGGCAGAAGTCCACAGCAGAGTGGCCGGGGAGCAGGAAGTAAGGGGCGGGGCTTTGAGGTCTGAAGGTCCTTTGCAGCCTCCCACAACCTCTGCACTCACTTCTGACCCCACATCCTCCCCGGGAAGGCAGCTCTGTGGCAGAAATAACATCTCCGAGGCCCCTGCAGGAAACCGGAGGAATGGATGAGAAGTTGCCTCAGCCCCTGGATTTGTATAAGCCTCCTAATTGCTTCCATGTGTGCTGGTTGTTAGCCACTAATTATTAGGTGTTCCGTCTCCGTCAGCATTTTCATAAGCTGTTCCTCTGCGATAGGCATCTCATCCAGGCTGAGTTTTGGGGCTGGGAGCCAGTGTGGTAGAAAGTGTATTGAACAGCAACGCACTGAGGCAGCAATAACAACATCTGCATTAATAGGCCGGGCACCGCATGGCATCCTTTGATTCTACCGGGGACTGGACGCTGGAAAGGGCACATTGCAGCTTTCCCTAGGGCTGCTAGAAGGACCTGCTGTCACCTTGACTTGAACCTGCTTTTTCAGGCATCAAATCCTTGCCAAGAACCCCTCAATACGGTGCTCTTAGAGAAGAGAGGCTCGGAGAGGCCTGGTCCCCGGGCCAGGAAGAGGTGTATATCAGTCAAGGCGTGAGCTTAGCTGCCCTTAGCAGATACAAGTGGCAGTGGTTTGGATGAGTCAGAAGGTTTTTTTGTTTCTCTCTCATGTAGGCGGTTAAGGAACAGATAGTGTGGCTGCTTCGTAGGGTCAGGAGAGGCCCGTGTCCCTTCTACTGGGGCCATAGTGTCTCTCTTCCAGGCAGGAGGGGGGAAGGGACAAGGGCAAAAGGTGCAACCCGGTGACTTTGTCCCCCTTTTAAGGGGATTTCCAGGAAGTCCTGTCTCTGCGTCTGCTGTGTGTGTGGTCCCTGTTTCCGCCTGATGGCTGCTGCATGTTTGATTCTGTGCCGAGCATTACATAGATTATTGCGTTGATTTTTTTCTAACAGCCTTGAAGAAAGGTCTTTTCAACCCTGGGGTTCTGGTTTAATGCCTGCTATTACTAGTACTCTGCTGAGTAATCCTAGATAAATCATTTTCCTGCTCTGCCCTCAAAAAAAAAAAAAAAGAAAAGAAAACATTTTCTGGCCTGGCCAGTGTAGCTCAGTGGCTGAGCATCAGCTCATGAACCAGAAGGTCATGGTTCGATTTTCAGTCAGGGCACATGTCAGGGTTGCAGGCTCATTCCCCAGTAGGGAACATGCAGGAGGCAGCCAATCAGTGATTGATGTTTCCATCCTCTCTCCCTCTCCCTTCTCTCAGAAATCAATAAAAACATATTAAAACCATTTCTCTCAAAAGGGCCCAAAGGTTTTGTAGCCAAAGGAATGCTTGGAACAAATGAGACCCCCTCCTAGGCTAAGAGAGCTCTCTGCCCCTCTGGCTGTAAATGAAACTCTGCCACTAGCTCTCACGGTGATCCTGAGTAAGTCCCGCCAGCTCTCCGTCTCCCCGCTTTTCTCTGCTGTGAAATGGGTGCCATGCCTGCTTTGTCTGGCTCAGAGTTGCAGGAAGAACCAATGTAATCTACAGGAAGCTCACTCAGCTGCAGGGCGTATGCATATTCGCTTACATGGGATCAGCTTCTGAAGTGCTAAGCAAATGTTGAGTGTTATTAAATTATTCCAGTTTCCCAGACATGTTGATGTTTTTCTATCACTTCCAGATAAGTGTCCTGCTACCGCCACATAATTGCCGATGCCAGGTTGGGATTGAACTAGCACAAAATTCAATAATGAAGAGGAAAATGCACCTTAAGTGCACTTGGATGAACCTACTTAAGAACACAAGGAGATAAAGTGAGATTTCACCAGGGGTCAGACAGCTTCAATTGTCTTAGAAAAATGTGAGCCAATATCCCATCGTTAAAAAGAAAGTCCTAGATCAACGAGTCATTTTCTCTGCAACCTCTAAATGCAGGAATAATTGGACAAATGACAAGAAAGTTGGTTTCCTTCCTAATTGTGCCTTTAAAATCTCTGTGGATTTAAAAATAATAAATAAAAATAAAATATCTGGGAATACTTATTAAATATGCGTTCAACCAAGACATTTGCTGAGGTGGACATCATGAAGGTTTTAAATAGCAAAGTGAAGATCTATAAATACCTTATTTCTTTTTTAAAAAATATATTGTATTGATTTTTTTTTTTTACAGAGAAGAAAGGAGAGGGATAAAGAGTTAGAAACATTGACGAGAGAGAGAGAGACATCAATCAGCTGCCTCCTGCACGCCCCCTACTGGGAATGTGCCCACAACCAAGATACATGCCCTTTACCGGAATCGAACCTGGGACCTTTCAGGCTGCAGGCCAACGCTCCATCCACTGAGCCAAACCGGTTTTGGCAATACCTTATTTCTTATAAATTATATTTTAGAAAAAACCTCAAATGACGTTTGGCATGTTACAGAATGTTTCCCGTCTTGAACCCAAGACACAGGTAGTCAGCTTGGCCAGGAAAGATGGCCCCTAAAACGAACAGGTATTTTTATCCGCTTCCCCCAGGATTTATGGAAATACTCCTGGGTGTTTCTGTTGGAGAGGGTGTTTGCTCTGTGCGATGGAAGCCGCCCTTTTTCCTGGCTCGCTGAGGAATTTATAGGTTGCCTAGCTCCCCAAATACCCATTGCCCCTGCTGTGACCCGCACGGAGGATGACAAAGAGTCCGACCTCCTCTCTGGAGTGGGAAGATGTTCTCTGCCTTCGCAGGGAGGCCGGGAGGACTGAGACAGGGGCAGCAGATGAGGACATTCGGCACCGTGCCGGACACCCAGCTGGCCCCTTTTCCTTCTGGCGCCTGCCCTTACCACCTGCCGGACCAGAATCGGCCCACCGCCTGAACTGGCACAGGTTTGCACATCATCTCAATGCTGTATGCTTTAAAACGGGCATTGCTCTTTTTTTCATATATTTTATTGATTTTTTACATAGAGGAAGGGAGAGGGACAGAGAGCTAGAAACATCGATGAGAGAGAGACATCGATCAGCTGCCTCCTTCACGCCCCAAAATGGAGATGTGCTCACAACCAAGGTACATGCCCTTGACTGGAATTGAACCTGGGACCTTTCAGTCCTCAGGCTGATGCTCTATCCACGGAGCCAAACCGGTTTCGGCGGGCATTGCCCTTTAATATAGAAAAGCGAGGGTCAGAAGTATGTGTCCTAACTCAGAATAAATTGTTTGGTGTACTTGATGAGTCTCAGGAGAGAGAAAGAGGGAAAAAAAAAAAATGTGCTGGCTCAGTCATTCCATTTGTGGTTGGGGCATGAATTTCCTTTCTTATTCCAAATGACCAAGTCTGTGCGGGCAGAAGGGGGTTGGGCAGTCGGGCTGGGGGGTGCAGGATGCTTGCTTGGCAGTCTTTTGGATGACCGCCTCCAAACTGTCAGTCTCCATTTGTGCGGTGCCTCTACCCATCACCAGCATCAAAGGCCTCATCTTCAGCCAGGCTCTGAGCCCGGTGCCTGACACTGAGAAACTGCTGACTTTCCTGCCAAGTGTAAACCCACACATTTGTATCGAGACAGTTCACCTTCAAAGGCCACTTCTCCTTCTTGCAGTTAAGGTTACCATCTCTGCCACCTCTGTTGTTCTTTAGAAAAACATACTTTGTGGTTAGATCTGGCATTATGTCCTTGGTCTGTTCTATTAGCTGTGTGACCTTGGAGAAAACTTTTAACCTCTCTGAGCCTCCACCGTATAATTTGTAATAATAACACAGTACCTAACAACGGCATCCATTTATACAATATTCGAATGTTCATTGTGCGCCAGGCACTGTGCTAGGCTCTAGGAATTTCAAAGACAGGAAGAAAGACAAGCTCTCCATCCTTGCGGCTCTTAAGTCTAGTAAAGGGAATTATAATAATCAAGTGAAGAAACACTCCAGATGGTTACTGATGTGATAAAAGACTCGAAGGAAATGGACAGGGTGACATACTAGAGTGAGCTGCTTCAATGATATTCAGGTAAGATCTGAAGAACGAGAATGAGCAAACCCTGGGGAGCGCTGCTCCCAGCACCAGGGAGAGGGAACGCTGAGCACAGGGGCTGGCGATGGAGAAGAGAGTGTGTTTCAGGAACAGAGCGTAGCAGAGTGTCCAAGAGGGAACGGGGTTCAAGGTGAGGTCAGAGAGGTAGGCAGAGACCAGATCACATGCGCCTTAGGGAATTTTAGATTTTATTCCAATCAGAGTGGGAAGTCAATGAAAATGGTTAAGACTTGTTTGGTGTTGTTAAGGATCGGGCTGGTTCCTGAATGGTGAAGGGATGATAGGAAGCAAGGGTGAACGTGGGGAGGCCAGGGTTGTTGTCGGGATGACCAACAATGGCAAGTTGTAGGTAAGAGTTACAATAATAAGCACAACCCTTTATATAAGGAGCACAGCCCCTGACATGCAGTCCTTCTCTTGGAATGTTCATTAGCTATTGTTCCGGAAAGTCCACACCTGTCCTGTCCAATGCAGTAGACACCAGCTTTGTGAGCAATTGAGCATTTAAAAGTGCAGCCATGGACTTAAGCTTCTAGTTTAATTTAATTTAAATTAAATTAAACTTACATTTAGCCCTGGCTGGTGTGGCTCGCTGGTTGGACATCCTCTTGTGCACAGAAAGGTTGCCTGTTCCATTCCGGTCAGGGATGTGCCTGGGTTACAGGTTCCCTCTCCAATAGGGGGCGTGCAAGAGGCAACAATTGATGTTTCACTTTTGCATCAATGTTTCTCTAAAATTCAACAAAAAATATTTTAAAAATAAATTGAACACATTTAAAAACTAATATTTGATTCAGTCATTGGGAAGTATATATTTTTAAAAACTTGGATATATGAATCTACTTTTCTAATCATAAATGTTATGAAATCTGAATATCGGTTTAAGTATTTTCAATGAAAACCTAATGTCCAGATTGAGATGTGCTATCACAGTAAAATACACACATGATCCCAACGACTTAGTATGAAAAAGAGAATGTAAAAATATTCTATTAATTGTCATATTGATTACGTTTAAATGATAATATTTTGCACATTTTGGGTTAAAGAAAATATTCTTTAAATTAATTTTTCTTCTCTTACTGTTTTCAATGGTGCTACTAGGGATTTGAAATTACATTTGTGGCTCATATCTTATTGCTAGTGAACATGATGGTCTAAGGGAAAACAGAAATATGGATATTTACATACTCAGAATGTTAACTCTGGATTGTGTCTCCTAGGAGAAATCTCAATTTGAGGATTAGAACTGGAAAAGAAGGAAGAGCAATAGCATCTCTGAGAAACACTGTCCAGGCTCTACATCTAAATTATGTATTTTAAAAAAATAAATTATGTCTTTTATGTACGTCTCAACCTTGAGGAACCTTTGGCATGCCTGGCTGTTGGATATTGGACCTGCGGTGGCAAGTTCCGATTTCCTAGCTCGGAGGGCAGATGAAGAATGGTCCCAGCATATAAAGCTACCCCCACAGCCAGCTCAGTAACCTCGTGGTATTAATGTATCCACTTTGGGCACCGAAAGGACTGGGCCAGGATAGCCTAGATTTATTAAATCTCTATCCAGGGAGCATAAAAACCCAGAACCTCCCAAAAGTTTAGCCCAGTGTGGGCGTAGTAAGTCACCGGGGAGGCAGGAGTGATTTCCATCTCTGCCTGCAGATTCTCTACCAAGCAGTTTCTTTCCAGCTGAAGTGTGTGCCAGGTTTGTGTTCATTATCCCGTTTAAGCCTCATGAAACTTCACGAAGGAGGCGTCAAGGTTCAGTGGCTTGTCCGAGATCAGATCACACAGCTGCTAAAAGGCAGAGCAAACTCAGGCCGTCTGACTGCAGAACCTTCGCTCTTCACCCTCACCCTGGGCGGCAATCCTGCTGCCCTGCCGTGACCCAAAGCACCGCCTTGCATAGATGGCTCCTTCTCTTGTACCCTCCCCCACTTCCCACCATGCGGACACTTGCTCGCCTCTTCCTAGTTCCTGCCCTGCTCCCTGGAGAGCTGGCCACAGACCCAGCGGGAGCCCTTACTGATTCTAACACGAAGAAATAACCTGAGGTCCCCAGAAAGAAAAGCCAAGAAAAAATGACTCCTTCACTCCCCTCCTGATCTATTGCTGTGCCCACCACAGGGTCTAATCCGATGCCCAGCATTCATTCATTCCTTATTCGTCCAGTTCAGCTTCCTCCTTCTTTCCACACACACAGGTGCTCAGTCTCCTGTCTTGGGGGATGTGAATGAAAGCTGCACAAATATCATCGCTATTAATAATCTTGTTAGTTATCAGTAGTACTAATCGTAATTAATTTCCTATCACTCTTAATAATTGATCAGAATGGTGGTAATACCATGAGGCCTTGGTGAGTAATAAAGGTTACAATGACAGCCAACGGTTATTGAGCACTTACAGAGTGGTGTTAATAGGGAAGCATTTTTTTCCCCTTTTTTAAGCACTTTCTGTGTTTCAGATAAGCCATGATACTGTTTACAAGAATCCTATAAGGTTATTCCAGAAGTCTCAACATCTATGCAACTCAGCAGACCACTGAATGGCCAGTGTTCGGCCGTCATTCCTGAAAGGTCATCCCTCTACGTGCTAAGAGGAAGTTCACTGACCACTTGCAACTGTAAACAATAAACACGTGGTCTCAGCCCTGGGCAATAACCACAGGACCGCCCCCTCCGTGAGAAACCCTTCTTCCTTTTAGAGCGGCCGTGAGGGCTAAGAGACAAACTCTCCAGGGTCCCAGGAGCTGACAGGTGGGCTTCCGTCTGTAAAAATCAGTGTCTTGCTCTAACTATGTTCTATACTTCAGCAGCATCCAGCTACGTATTGTTAAAATGAAAAGCAAATGGAGACCAGCCTTCTCTGAGCAGATAAAAACCAGTTTAGTCATTCATTTAGCTTATTGGCAGCCGCTGCTTCCTCGTTCGCTCCATAAGCTGCTTATAAGAATGGCCCATGCCCGCGCCCAGTCTGTGTTTTGGTGTGAGTGCTTCTGGTGTGTGCACGATAAGCTTTTACTCATTACTGCTCCTCTGATTCATGGGTTTTGTTGTGGCTACTTCTGAACCTGCGACGTTCCATGGCTCCTAAAAAGGGACCCAGAGAAGATGAAGCCCAGCAACCCAGAAGCTAGTGAGCAACCAGGTGCTGGTCCCCACAGCTCTCTGCGCTCACTACTTGCTCGTGGTGTTTTTGGGGTGTTTCTTGGATCCAAACTCCCCTCTCTCGGCCTCCTGAGCTCTCCAGCTGCATTGTGCACACTGGCTTGCTCTTTCTGTTGAAGTTTCTTCAAAGAGGGGGGAACGGTTGTGTGCGTCTCCTCCATGCCCAGCACTTTGGAGCCGCTGCAGGTAAGAGGTGTTAGGGAATCCAGAAAAATAGAACTGTATGAATAACCTCATTTAGACATAAAATCAAAAAACAAATTTGCTTTCTTCCTGAAAAAGCCCCTTCAGCTCTCCCTGCAATGAATTACAGAAACTCACTTAAGACTCGATCGTCACTGCTGGTTACCTGTCTGGCTACCTGAAGGGATAGCTCGACGCTGAATTCCCAGCACCAGGCCTGGTGACTAATAAACGTTTCTGTGAGTGGATGTGTAGGTGCACAGCTCCCGCTTGCCTCCAGGACCTCAGCACACTCCTAAATATTACTGAGGAGCACCGAGAGCTTTTATGGGGGTTATACCTATCAATGTTTACTGTATTAGAAATTAAAACTTAAATGAGTTAATAAATACTAACATTTTTTAAAGTTAACACTACACCCATTGTATGCTAACTTAAATCACCTTTTTATAAATAACTATTTCCAAAACAAAATAGATGTAGTGAAAAGAGTCGCTTTGTTTCATATGCTTGAAACTATTTTGGCCTAATAGGAGACTGCTGGATTCTCATGGCTCGGTCTGCATCCAGTCCATGGGGCCTCCGGAAAACTCCGGGTACATTATTCAGGAGAGGACTGTGGAAACGGCAAATGACAGTATTCTTATGCAAACTGTTTTTGCTACAGAGGGGCCTTGAAAAGGCACACTTTGAAGACCATTAGAGGGAAAACTTCGCTTTTGGGATAAGGTTTCTGCTTCAGGATTCCTCTATGCATGGCGAGCAGGAGAGCGGTCAGAGAGAAGGAAGAAGAGGACCACCATGGAGACGGCCTCTTTTCCTCCCCCCCTCCCCGCTATGCACTAATGCAGTCTTGCCGTAACACAAGATGGCCTCCGCCACTTCTCCTCCGGGCCGTACGGTGACGTCACGCAGCGCCGCTCCACCACCTTTCCCAGCATGCTCTGCCAACCGCGACGCCATTGGTCGGCGCCGACGGAAGTGTACCTGACTGAGCGGAAGTAGGGGATCTCAGGCTGGGAAGGTGAAGAGAGGAAGCGTGAAGCGGTGAGTAGAAAGCTGGGTGTTTTTAGTTGTCGGCGAGGGGCGCGGCGGGGTGGGGGGTGAACAGTTGGGGAGCGCGGGGTGGCCCCTTCTTAAAGCGGGGCCTCAACCCCCGCGCTCCTCCTGTAGCCCCGGGAGCGGGGAGGCGCGGACACTGCCGCGGGGCGCCGTCTCCCGGTTCAGAGGTCGCTGTTTTCAGTTCGCCGGGGACGAGCCGAGGCGAATTCGGGCCCCGGTCGCGGCCCGGGGGTCGTGGGTGTGATTTCAATGCCGCCGAACGGGTGGGGCTGTGGCGGTCTGACTCAGCGTTCCCCGCAGCGGTTCTCATTGGTGGCGCAGGAGAACCACCTGGGCCGCCTCTTTAAAATCACGAAACCAGTTAAGTCAGAACCTGCGGAGTGTGGAATGTGGACTAAAGCGCCCCAGCGGTGACGTCGTGCAGCCAGGGCTGAGAACCGTTCTTATTTACTGCCCCATTTTGACCCCCACGGGGAACAGCATTTGGACCACCCGTGCCCGGGCTCCCCTTCCACTGCAACCCGCCTGGGCCCTGCCTCTCGGATTGGGGTGAAGCTGGTGATCACTGGACGTGGACCGCGTTTTGAGTCCCATCAGAAACTTACTCTTTTGGGGAGGGGAAGAAAACAAAATTTGTGTGAGGGGGAGAAGGGGGAATATAGGGACTTCCTGTTGCAAGGCAGGGAGCCCAAAATGGGTTACCCCAGAAATTTACTCTTGACCTTAGTGTGGGAGTGCTGGAAAGACAGGGTGTAGTTTCTTACTTAGGACCTGAATAAGCTTCGGGTCACTTCATTTATCTTGCCATTGTTTTAGCTTCTGCCTTTTTTTTTTTTTTTTTGCTATTGGACATCCTCCGAGCATTAGAAAGTAGAAATCACATTCAAATCGGTCTCTATTGTTTCTTATAAGAAGTTCTGAAAGGGATATCAGTTAAAATGGTATTTGGCATTATTCATGGGCGCACGATAATGTTTATATGTAATCTAACAAAAGGAAGCTAGGGTGTGTCTTGAGCTCTGATGGAGAAGTTTGTTTGGGTGCGATAGGATTGTGTTTGAATGGAAGCACCATTGCCCAACGTGTGCTCTGTTTTTCCAGAACCAGCTTCACCTCCCCCACGGATCCAGCATGGGGGAGAAGTCGGAGAACTGTAGGGTTCCAGAGGACCTGCTCAGTGGTTTGCACGTTACAGATCCCCAGGAAGCAGAAGGTGCTAGTCCTTCAGTCTCTAATCCCAAAGAGCACCCGCCCCACAGCAAGCTGCTCGGGGATGTTGATGCCCACTCCCAGGAGGACCAGGGCGAAGAGGAGCACTTTCACGACTGCAGCGCCTCGTTTGAGAAGGAAGAACCAGGCGTGGACAAGGTGGAGAACAAACCTGATGATGATGTGAATTCCTCTGAACTCGACGAAGAATACCTAATAGAACTGGAAAAAAACATGCCAGATGAAGAGAAACAGGTATTTATTGTGCATAAATCTGCCACGTAAAAGTGCTTTTTAAAATGATTAAATGGGGCTGACACTATATCGTATACTACTTCATGTGTGGTTAAGAATAACTTGCTCATCTGTGTCTTTATTGCTTTAGTAGTGATGCATCTGAGATAAATCAGTAGCATGACAGGGAAGCATAGTGTGTCTCCTTAGCAAAATTTTTCCTTTTTTTTTTTTTCTTTCTGTGACATTTGATTTCTTATATTCATCTTGTATTATTATTTTCTAACCTTTTAGCCTTTTTTGTAACCTTATCTATAGTTGGCTGCTGAAATTCTGGTAATGGACATTGTTAGACTTTAAAATTATGGAATGCTGTCTATTTATATTTAATGCCTTGTTAGCAAAAAGTGACTGCCTGAATATCCTGGTGGTTTGGTTGTGAGGGGAGTTACTGGGGCTTGTATTATTTACATAGCGTTCTCAAGAAACGGAATTGTGTATGATAGTAACTATAATTTGTGAAGTATAATGTGCCAGCTGCTGAGCTAAAAATGTTACTTGTTTTCTCATTTAATCTTCACAACACACTTTAGAAACAAATACTGTTAGCCTCCTCTGTAAGAGAACAATTCAGAGTGGTAAAGTGACTGGCCCAAGATCACGCATCTAATAAATGGCAGAATTGATTCTCAAGCCCAGATCTGTTTGATGCCAAAGAAAATATAATGTAGAATTTCATAACAAAATGAGCTGTTTGCCTGCAAAGCCAGTACACGAATAAAATGTACCCCTTCCTGCTTCTTTGCCTCTGGGGCCCTCCCCTTAGTGTCCTCCATGTTCCCTTCTGATCTCCTGAGCAAGGTCCTTTGAAGAGTTGCCATAATATCTGAGCTTGGGGGGAAGGGGAGACGTATGTAATACTTTAAACAGAAAAGAATGTAAGTTTTAAAAAAACACCTGAGCTTGTCTGCTCAGAACTTGAACAAGACTTGCAGTTTAGCCTTGGCCAGTGTGGCCCAGTGATAGAGCATCGATTCCCTGTCAAGGGCATGTACCTGGGTTGTAGGTTCATCCCCTGGCTTTGGTGTGCGGTAGGCAACTAGGCATGTGGGAGGGAAACAATCCATATGTCTGTTTTACATCAGCATCTCTCTCTTCCCTCCCTCCTTTTCTTCTTTCTCCTCCCTCCTTCCTTCCTCCCACCCTCCCCCACTTCCACTCTCTAAAAATCAATGAAAGAATTATCCTCAGGTGAGGATTCATTAAAGTTTATAACAACAACAAAAGACCTGTAGTTGAGTCTCTGAGGAGCTCACTTGTCAAACAGGTTATGATAGATTGGTAATGGGCCGAGATATTAAATCTGTTGATTTTAACATTCATGTGTTAGCTTTTGTGCTAGTGTATGCCACCAGTAGAGGAGGATAAAGAGCAAAAATGAGCCAAGTTCATAAACTTCCTCAGCAGAAATGGCTCGGAAAATTAAATCAAATGCTATTTGATAACATTAGGGAAATGATTTTCCAGAAAGTAAATGCGTGGTTCAGTTTCCATGTCACTGGTGTAGACTTTATAAAAATATGTATGTTTAAGTGGTAGCTATTTTCTGATGCCTTAATACATTTTGTCCTGATACCACAGTGAATTTTCTAGTGTTGTTGGTTTGACAGTTGAGTGATTTGGCTCAAGTGTTATACCTAGTCTGCACCCCATTTCCAATTGGCAAAAAATTTTGTTCTCCTGGCCAGGAAATCACATTTTAAGTTCTAGAAATATTAAAAATTTTTATTTCCTATCAATTATATATTTTAAACAGCCCATACGTTTTAAACTTTTAAAAACTTAATATAATTTACATATAGTGAAACTGTTTATGTTCTATTATGTACAGTTCATTGAGTTTTGACAGCTGTATGTAACTCACACCCCTATCAAGAAAGAGAACATTTCTGTCCAGCTGGTGTGGCTCAGTGGTTGAGTATTGATCTACATCCCAGGAGGTCCCTGGTTCCCTTCCTGGTCTGGGAATGCCTGAGTTGCAGGCTCAATCCCTGGCCAGGAATGTGTGAGAGGCAGCTGATCAATGTTTCTATCTTTCCCTCTCTATCCCTTTCTTTCTCTGTCAAAATCAATAAAAACATATATTTTTTAAAAAGAACATTTCCATCATGTCAGAAACTCCCTTTATGTGCTTGACCATTCATTCCTTCTCCCACCCCTCACCCATCAAGGGAACCACTGTTCTGATTCCTATCCCATGGGTTGGTTTTTCCTGTTCAGAGTTTTGTTTAAATATAATCACTTAAACAAACATTTCATATACTTTATATCATCCCATGTTTTCACAGCTTAATTTGAAAGTTTATAATACCTTCTAGAAATAATATGGTAGTGATAGCCATTATTTTATAGAAATATAAACCATTAACTTCATTGTAAGAAAACAACCTATGAGATGCAGACAGCCTTTAGCTAACTGTAGTACTATTGTTAGCTATTTTTACTGTTTTGATAAATATCTGAAATAATTATTAGGAAATTAGCAAAACAGTTAAAGAAATGTATCTTTGCTACACATGGGTTAGGTTTCATAGGTCATTGGGAACAGGATATCTTTAAACTTGAATTATCTGAAATTTGTCCATTTTAAGAGTCAACAACAAAAATAAGCACAAATGGCCCAACAATGTGAAAAGACTTTAATAATGTATATGTAAGTTAAACATTATGTCCCATGTATGACAAGAAGAGGGTATAGAAACTCTATGTTAGGAGTTAACATTGCTATATCATTTTTATGTGATATAGGTATCATGTTTTATATGAACTCTTCTTTAGACCAGGGCTATCAATAGAACTTTCTGCAATGACGGGAATGTTCTATTTTTACACTGTCCAGTATGGTAGCCACTGGCCATCGGCTACTGCATTTTAACAGTCATCTGACCAATGTCTTCCAATAAATTTAATTAAAAACAAGTCATCTGGCTGAGCACTTGAAATGTGGCTAGTACAGCTGAGAAACTGAATTTTCTAATTTTTTATTTTAGTTAATTAAAATAGTCACATGTGGCTAGTGAATACCATATTAGACAGCACAGCTTTAAACCTCTGATTCTCTTGTCATTTACTTTAAGGAAGTTATTAGAGATATGAACAGATGTATATAGAAAGATGTGTTGTAGCATAATTTTGGAAAACTAAATGTTAGAGGGTATCACTTTAAATATTTTTGGCATATTTATGCAGTAATGTGTAATGAAGTCATTAAGAAGGAGCTGAATCTTAGAAATGACATGGGAAAATCCCTAAGGATGAGGTCTGGTTGTCAGTTTGGAGCTTTCCTGCCTCTTGAAAGGGAAGAGAGGCTGAAGGTTGAGTTAATGACTGAGAACCCAAGATTTGGTCAGTCGTTCTTACACAATGAAACCTCCATTAAAAATCCAAAAAGATGGGGTTCAGAGAACTGAGTTGATAAACACATAGAAGTGCTAGAAGGGTGACACACTCAGGGACATAAATGTTCCCCTTCCCACATATCTTACTTTATGCATCTCTTCATCTGACTGTTCCTGAGTTATATCTTTTATAATAAACCAGTTACCTAGTAAGGAAATTGTTTCCCTGAGTTCTGCGAGCCTCTAGCAAATTAATGGAAACTGAGGATTAGGTCACAGGAACCTCCAATTTAGAGCCAGTAGGTCAAAAGCAGAGGTGACAGCCTGATTCTAAAGTTGGCATCGGAAGTGGGCGTGGAGAGGGGCCAGTCTTTGGAGGACTGAGCCCCTTACGCTGTGGGATCTGATGCTCTTCCCAGGTAGTGTCAGAGTGGTGTTAAGTTGTAATACATCAGCTGGCGGTCCACATGGAGTTGGAGTTACTTGGGGTGGGAGAAACACTGATCAAAAAATATGTTCAGTGTGAGTACTGAGAGTAGAGGAGACACAGGGAAAGTGTTAGGTCTTAAAACATCAGTGATGGTTCATTTTAGTTAAAGATCTATGTGAAAATATGCTTATGCATGGACTTTTGGATGGATATACACCAAATTAGGAAAAATGGGTAGCTTTGAGGGGTCTGATTTGGGGGAAGTTTGTTTTAATAATAGTTTTGTAATATTTGCTTTTTATAGTCAGCATGTGTTAACATTTGTAATCAACAACATAAGTTATTTTGAGAATGTAAATAAAGATTGATTCTTGACAACCAAGATGGACTTTTTACCAAAAGCACATAAAACTGACCTTTGAGGATTTGGGAATGGAGTGCTATCATAACATCTATGTATTGCAGAATGTTTCTCTTGGGTAGAATTAAGTACCAATTGCCAAAGTCTGAGGCACCTGGTTAGCTTAGTGGGTAGAGCATGAGGCCCTTAACCATTGGTTAATAGCCTAAGTCTGTTATTCAAGCTGACTCAACTTGCCTGCTGGCTGAGAAGATAATCTAGGCTCAAGAGTGTGAGTTCTCAGCAGAACTCATAAACCCGAGGAATTAGGCAAGAGGACGGCAGTTAAGATTTGATAAAAACAGGCAAGATCTCTTAAGGAAAGCACTGTGCATGTGTTTTTATTTCAGCAACAAATCTTAACTGTTTGTGTGAAAACTTAAAGGTAGACATGATGACCCAGAGGAACGGGATTTTAGCTGATATTTGCGCTGTAGTAGATCTGTGAAGCAAATAAGTGGTTCTGGAAGGCTTGGCTGAGGTAAAGGACAGATCTGGTAGGAGATGAGAATTATTGCTATAAGCTTATGACACAAGATGCTTATAGTACTGGGACCTATAGGATATACTATGTTGTGGTGGTATTGATCCTGCAAAAGACTCACCTTTTTTTTTTAAATATATATATTTTATTAATTTTTTTTGCAGAGAGGAAGGGAGAGGGATAGAGTTAGAAACATTGATGAGAGAGGTACACGCCCTTGACCAGAATCGAACCTGGGACCCTTCAGTCTGCAGGCTGATGCTCTATCCACCTAGCCAAACCAGTTTCGGTGAGACTCACCTTTTATCAGCTATTTGTCACAATGTTGTTCTTAAGCCTCAGTGAGGCTTCCTGGGTACTTTGTATGCACATAATAATTTCAGGACCACAGTCACAGGACCTTGCACATAGTCTTTCTTCATTAAATAGCTATTGATGGACCATATGGTTATCTTTCTCATGAGGGCCAGTAATTGGTCTTATAGAGATTTTTATCTCATTCATTTATTCAAGAAGTATTTGCATTTTTCCACATGCCAGGCATTGTTTGAGGCCCATAGGGATACAGTGGGGAAGATGGAGAGGGTTTTTTTTTTTCACTCATAAGTATACTTCTATTGGGAAGTATGGAAAAGATAAGATGACGTGATGAAGGGTTGGGAGGATGGGAAGAACTATTCCAGATCAGGAAAGGCCAGTCTGGGGAAAGGCCATTTTAGCACAGACTTGGAGGGGGAAAGGAGTCAGGTATGTTAACCGACATGTAAAGAAAGGCTCTAAGGTAACTAAACTTGGTGTATATCCTTGGCATGCAAGGATTAAAAAGCCAGGCCAGTAGCTGGGATAGTGTTGAAGAGGAGGGTGAGGTGATGAAGTGAGGGTCTGGTTATGGAACACGGAGTTGTGGTAAGGAATTTCAAGCTTATTCCAATAGGAAACAGATGGAGGTGAAGATGAAGTTAATCTATAACAAAATGCAGATTTAGTCATTTTCATGGGTTCGTTCCATAGTGCCAGTTGTTTGCATATGGTATTCATTTATACATAGTAGATACATACATAGATCATGTAAGTAAGGGATGCCGAAGTCTTATTTGGTGAACATGGACCCAGAGCACATGGCTTCTGAGATTTTAAAACATTTTCCTTAGGCTCTGAAAAAGTAAAGGATTATTCTTTCCTTTAAGGCTGTTTTATTTTTAACCAGGAACCATTATTGCAGCATTGGTTTAGAACAGAAGTTTTATATTCATCCTTTTTCTTCTCTCATTTTTCCTAAGTCCTATGGTTTCATTTTTCCTAAATCCTTCTGATTTCCATGTTTCTGCTACCTTACCTCATTGCATTGCTTTTATAATGTTATCAATGCTGTAAGAGTGGCGTGTTTGAGAGAACATTCTCCTGGTTGATTCCTAGATGTTTTCAGTAACTTTTCTATAGTGGCCTGCATATTTTGTTAACCTCATAGGAAAATCTTTCTGATTTATTGTTTCCCTTTTACTTCATTTTTAACGGGCATTTTTGGTACTAAGGTTGTCATATTTATTAATTTCTTAGAGTTTACCAGTATTAGGCTTATGAATGCTATTGACAAATGATTAAATGAAATTTTAGAATTTAAGAACTGAAGGAACCTTAGATTTCTGTTCCTGAATTTATACCAGGAGAAATAAGGCTTGTTTACTCCAAAACATTTGGAAGTTAACATCTTTAGATTACCTGCTGATGGAAGCAGTAAAGTGTTCTTCAGTGCGTCTCAAACTTTATTGTGCCTGAGAATCACAGGAAACTTTGTAACGGTGCAAAGCCTTGAGAAGTGTCTGAGACCATAGGCTGGTGGGGTGGCAGCCAGGGTTCTCCTGTCAACAAGCATCCCCAGGCCATTCTATATTGGGAGAACTGTGGCCACATTTGATACAGATGTCAAACTTCCAGAGCGAAGTAATGACCTAACAGAAGAATAGTTTACCAATAGGATTTTTTTTCTTTTAACCCTCATATGTGCTCAGTGTCTAAAGAGGACTTACTGGCCGAAACCGGTTTGGCCCAGTGGATAGAGCGTCAGCCTGCAGACTGAATGGTCCCAGGTTCGATTCCAGTCAAGGGCATGTACCTTGGTTGTGGGCACATCTCCAGTAGGGGACGTGCAGGAGGCGGCTGATCGGTGTCTCTCTCATCGATGTTTCTAACTACCCCTCTCCCTTCCTCTCTGTAGAAAATCAATAAAATATATATATTTTTAATAATAAAATAAAAAAATTAAAGAGGACTTACTGGGTAGAATTTAAGCAATACCAAAATGAGGAAATTTATTTCTATTAAATTGAGGTTTTGGAAATAGAATTTTTCTGAGTTAAAAAACAAGGGGATATTTCCAAGATTAATTCCTCATAGATCAAGCTCTTTCCCCAGAATAAGACAACGAGAGTCAGGTTCCAGCTAGAGCTTAAATCCGGAGATCCTCCCTTCAGGCTTCCCAGCGGGCTTCTAAGGGATTTGTGGAAAGAACAAATGTGTATGTGGAAAGCAACTCTGCCCAATTTCAGAGAAAACAAGACTTGAGCATTTGTTTATCTTTTAATGGTGAAGAATTCGCTTTCAGAATACCTTGTGGGGCTGGTGTCCCTCGGCCTTTCAGTGTATAGTTTTCTCATCCCACCTAGATTGGACCCAAAAAGTTGTTGCATGTGCATGTGCCTCCATTTCCCAGCCCATTAACCGGTCTGTATTTTTTTCAACCCTTCCTTTACCTAGATATGATTGGTCTCTGGGTAACCATGCTCTACTTAAATGTTTCATTTGTAGCAATTACCTTACAAAGCTGCAGGGGGCAGCAGAAAGCCGCTGATAGATTTACAATATGGAAATTGCTGGTGTGAATCTCTTGGCTTTCTCCTCATTATTTATTAAGTATATGCTCACTGTAGGATTATTTAAGAGGATATTTTAAAATAAATTTAATGATCTTCCTTAGAATGCAGACTGCAAAAAATGCCTCTAATTTTGCCTTAAAGGTTATTTTTAAATATATGTTATAATTGAGTAGTGATAAAAGGCACTTTTACACTTGTAAGTTCCAAGTTAACGATGAGTGAGGAGTACAGAGCCCTGTAAAGTTTTTTAAGTCGGTTTAATTCACTGACCTAAAGCATGCAGACAGCCCCAGGCAAAGGCCCTAGAGATCCTGGGCCTGGGGAGATGTAGGCAGGAACCCCTAGAGCATGGTCGGAAAAGGGCCCATGGGAGAAAGATAGTGGTCGGAAGGCCTTCACAGGGGCCCCTCTTGCCCAAGTCTAAGGAGTGTTCAGTGTTTTACAACCCATGAAATTATTTAAGCATCAAGTATCATTCCAATTTTTTTTCCAGTGCTTTTATTATTTTACAACTAAAAAAATTTTTGAGGCAAAATTGAATTTCCAAAGTAGAGACATTATGTACAGACTGCATTCAAGGAAGATCATGTGGGAAGGAAGTGAAAGGTGGTCCTGAAGAGGAGATAGGTTTTGTACTAGACTTGGAAAATTTGGTTTGGACAGTCAGGGGGAGATAGAGAAGAGAAACAAGGGCATTGCTTGAATAAACAAAAGAATGGAACGAAGATTAAGCATGGTGAGTTTTGAGAGACAACAAAGAAATCAGACTATCTAGAAGAGAGGACTTGTGCTGTTACAGAAAACGGGAGAAGAACCAAGCAACACTTAGAGAGATGGAGTTACATTTATTACAGGCGGGCCCAGAGAAAAATGTCTCTCAAATTCTGGACCACAACATGGAGGAACTTAACCTATTACCTACTTATATGTTTTTACCTTCTTTGTCTCCCAAATATGGGATGTTTCCAGCCCCCTTTGCAAGTTTTTAAAGTGTTCCTATGTGCTGGGGCCTTGATACCTCAACCATAGGCCTGGCCTGGTGCCAGCACTGATAACTTTTTCCAGGAAAGGTTTAATGACTTCTCTGAAGTGGGAGTAGTCTTATTTTCCTTATTTTAGCAAGCAAGCATTTACAGAAGCTAAATAGCAAGGCTAAAATTTCAGACGGCAGTTTTTATATAAGATGGATGCTTCGGTGCAGGGTAGCAGGAGGTAAAGTTGAGTAGGTTGCATTAGAGGTTTGATGTAGTATAAAGAACAAGTGATTTTTGAATCTTGATTGCTTACCTGTAAAATGGATAGTTAAATACATCCATTCCCTCCTCTTAGAATTGTCTTAAAAGCAAATGAGTCATGTATATGACAGCAGGTTTTAAGCAGTGAAATGCTATGCTGGTGTATGTTGTATTGAACATTAAATACCAGGCTGAAAAGTTTGAAGTTGTGGTAATGGTTGAAATAAACTGCATTGATCAAGGGCATTGTCGTTTCGGGGTTTTCTTTGACAATTCCTGTGATGATTATACAGTCAGAATGATGTCGCTCTGTCCCCCTGAGCTCTCAGTGAGGAGGAGGCGGGAGGAGTACAGAGCCCTGGAAAGTTCTTTGATTCCCACTGTTACGGAATGGAATTCTAGAGCAGATGTTTCTCTGTGAGGCCTCTCTGGAATGTGTTAAAAGGCATTGGTGAGGCCTGTGAGAGCCTCCTAACCACATTAGACCAGAGCTTGGACTGATTGGCACCTGATAATGCTGCAGAATATCAGCAGTCATTTATGTGTGACTGCCCCTGGCACTTAGCATGTTAAATAAGACTTGTATATATAAAATCTGTCCTTGGATTCCAGTGCCATTACACAGTGTGCGTGCCATCCTTTCGGGAAAAAGACTTATGTTCCAGCAGCAGAATAAACCCTAGTCTTTGTACTAGAATCAAGTTAGTCTCTTGGCACAGCTGGGAAATGGTGCAGCTTTCTCTTCAGATGCTATTTTTAGCTGTTTCCAAGGAGATGTTCAGCATGATATTGATAATTGCATTAATCCTCACTTTACACTATCTGTGGAAGCAGAGGCTTCTTTCCAGAATTACTGCTTAATAGGTCACCAAGTTGTGATTTGTCAGCCAAAAAAATGAAATGCCTTCCTGAGAATAATTGGCCATAGAAATATGTATGGAGCCCTCCTGCCCATTCAACTCTTGGTCCTAGTTATGAAGACACCGTGAGCTTTTCTTGGGCTGACGGGCCGCTCAGATTGGCTTTTTATTTTTTTTTTTAATATATAAAATATATATATATGTGTGTGTGTGTGTGTGTATAATTTATTTTTTTTATTTTTTACAAAGAGGAAGGAAGAGTGACAGAGTTAGAAACATGGACGAGAGAGAGAAATGATCAGCTGCCTCCTGCACGCCCCCAACTGGGGATGTGCCAGCAACCAAGGTACATGCCCCTGATCAGAATCGAACCTGGGACCCCCCAGTCCACAGGCTGACGCTCCATCCACTGAGCCAAACCGGTTTCGGCTCAGGTTGGCTCTTAATCAGTAATTCCTTCTGGGCATGCCTTGGATCTAGGCTTTGCCCATTGGGGTCTTCATGTTCTAAATGTACTAAAGAATGATTAACTTCTTAGTACACATGCACTCACACTTTACTCTACCTGACTTGGTAGGCTGAGTGATTCATCTGTGGTCAGAACATTCCTGATGAGTTGGCACTGTAGAACAGATTTAGATCAAAAAGTAGCTTCAAATCAGAGTTAAAGTAGAAGAGATCGAAATTTCTTAAAGAATAGACATTAAACTCCATTAACTTGATGAATTGCTCTTCTTTAAATAATTTGTTTTTTTTAAATAACTTAAAAATACATTTAAAAAGGAAGATCTATACTTTCAATAATAAAGATTAAAAGAAAAATAAATCAGTATTAAAGACCTGTAAGACCTGTGATGCATTGTATTCATGAGAGCATATTTTCTCTTTTAACTTAACATGTACCTTGTATTGATTTATTTTCTAATGTGAAACCAACTTTTCCTTTCACTTTATTGGACAATGATGTATGGTGTGTGTGGGTTAATTTAAAATTAATGGACTGAATTTGCAAAAAATTATGGGTTTTACTTTTATCTTAATTGAAATTGTTTTACAATTTTAAAATTAAATTTCTTGGGGTAACATGGGTTAATATTATATAAATGTTGTATTTCAGATGTACAACATTATAATTCAACATCTATGTACTCTTTCATGTTTACCTCCTAAAGTCTAGTGTCCTTCCCTTTCCATATATTTCGCCCCCTTTGCCCTCCCCACCTCTCTTCCCTTCTGGAAACTAGCATTCCATTGTCTGTAAGTATGAGTTTATTTTTGTTTTGTTTGCTCATTTGTTGCTTTTTGTTTTATATCCCACATGAGTCCATCTGACTTATTTCACTTAGCGTAATACTCTTAAGGTTCATTCATGTTGTTGCAATGTTTCATCTTTTTTAGGGCCCAGTAGTATTCATTGTATATATGTCCCACATCTTTATCCAGTCATCCTGCAGTGGACACTTAGGTTGTTTTCATGTCTTGGCTATTGTAAGTGTTGCAGTGCACACAGAGGCACATGAATAAATGTTTTCAAATTTGGGGGATAGATCCCAAAAGCTTGCCAGGTCATATTTTTTAAGAACCTTCATGTTGTTTTCCATAGTGGCTGCGCCAGTTTACACCAGCAGTGTAAGAGGGTTTTTTCCTCCACATCCTCTCCAGCACTTGTTTTTGTCTTTTTGATAATAGCCATTCTAACAGATCTGAGGTGATATCTCATTGTGTTTGATTTATATTTCCCTAATCACTAATGATGAACATCTTTTCATATATCTGTTGGCCATCTGTATGTCTTTCATGGAAAAAAAATGTTTGGGTTCTCTTAATCAGATCTTTTTGGGAGTTTATTTATTTATTTGCCATTAAGTTGTTTGAGGTTTTAATAATATATTTTGGATATCAACCCCTTATCAGATACATAATTTGCCGATATTTTCTCCCATTCAGTAGGTTGCCTTTTCATTTTTGTTGACTATTTCCTGTGCTGTGCAGAAGCTTCTTAGTTTGATGTAGATCCACTTACTTATTGTGGCTTTTGTTGCCTTTGCTTTTGATGTCAGATTCAGAAAATCAACACCAAAATCTTTCGTATGTGGCTGTGCAGTTTTCTCAGCACCATTTATTGAAGATACAGTCCTTTCTCCACTGTATATTCTGGGTTCTTTGTCGTAAATTAATTGACCATCTATGCTGGGGTTTATTTCTGGTCTCTGCTCTGTTCCATTGACCTATGTGTGTGTTTTTATGCCAGTACCATTCTGTTTTAATTGTCATAGCTTTGTAATAGAGTTTTAAATCAGACCGTGAAGTGCCTCCAGCCTTGTTCTCAAGGTTGCTTTAGCTACTCAGGGTTGAAATAATTCTAGATTTATTATGGAGTTTTCTTGGCTTACGTAGCCAACCCCCCTTCATATTTGGAGAAATTTTTGTGTTGTGATCTTGTTGAGTGACAGTACTCCATGTCCCTCACTCCATTGTCTGACAGCAAAGGCACGTGGCATACACTTGGCTCATTTTATGCTGCTGATCAAGACTTTGAATCTCGGTGGAGCAAAGAAAGAGGAATGGTTAGGGTTCATCTGTTGCTCTTACAAGCCTGTCTTGACCAGGCTCTTCAGCTAAGTGTCTTCTTACTTCTTGACTTAACTGAGTTACCTTGATTCCTGTCTGTTTTCTATGCTTATATTTTAGGCCTCCCACTCTCTCTTTAATAAATCTGCCCCCTCACCGAGACCGGTTTGGCTCAGTGGATAGAGCGTCAGTTTGCGGACTGAAGGGTCCAAGGTTCGATTCCGGTCGGGGCATGTACCTGGCTTGCGGGCGCGTCTCCAGTGTGGGGTGTGCAGGAGGCGGCTGATCGATGTCTCTCTCTCATAGATGTTTCTGACTTTCTATCTCTCTTCCCTCCTCTCTATAAAAAAAAAAAAAAAAAAAAAAAATCTGCCCCCTCAAAAATTTTTTACCTAAGATAGTCTTTTTTAGCTTGCATACAAAAATTCCTAAGCAATACAGTAGAGAACATTACAAGCCAAGCACCTCCCTCCTGGGTAGTATGAGGTAAATGTGGCCACATTCTTATATTTGAGTCCCATCTCCACCTCCCATTTTATTTTTTTCTACTTTCTTAGAATAGCCTTTCTTCAGATACAATAATTCATTTTTAGATATATCTGCTGTGTATCTGGCACATAGTAGAGACCATAAATATTAGATTCGGTTTATACTTACCATTTAGTCTCTTTATTGAGGCTCCTCAAGTGCTCTGTTTCATCCGGAATATAATAATCACAAGGCATTCAGGGAGCACCCAACAGCATATTTACAAACTCCAGAGACACAACAGTTTCACTCTGTTCCTGCTCTTTGAGTATCAGTTATTTAGGCTCCAGGCTTTCCTGTGAGTGAAATGTCCTGCTAACTGCGTTTCCTCCCTTTGAAATTTTTCTTCAGTCAGAAGGCCCAGAATGAAGGAGATTTTGTTTTTTAAGAAAACAAGAACAAAAAATACTGTCAGAAGGCGGCAGGTGGGGGCCACTTCTGCTGGTTCTGCTTGTGTCCTTGATGATCAGGCTGAAAGCACAGACTCGGCCTGTGGCGTCTTTTCTCTGCCCACTAACGTTCCCTTGGCCTTTGAGTCTGGTGGGTGCTCAGCCATCTATGTGAATTTATGTGAAATTCCAAGTTGTTAGAAGCTAAGAAAAGGGAGATTTGTTTATCTGGGACTCTTCCAAGTTCCTCCTGTTAGACTGCTGGCAGCATTCCGCCCTGCAGGTAGGCGTGCCCCCCGCAATGCACTCTGCCGTCATAACCTGTGTCTCGTTCATGACACCACAGTTGTAGCTAAGGAAATATTACTTACTTTACAGAAAATCATAACTCATATTTAGTGAGCATTTATTTGTTAGGTATTATATTGGGAGCCTTATATACATTGTCACATTAGTCCATAAAAGTATTAAAGCCTCATTTCTTAGATGAAGAAAGTTAAGGCTCAGAAAGATCTGGAAGTCGTCCAAGATCATGAGATTAATAAACACCAGATCCAGATTTTGAATTTACAGTGGTATATATACCAGTGGATGTGTTGCTTAGTTTCAGTATGAGTAAGTAGAAATTAAATGATACCTGAATTACCATTCTCTGCAAAAGATAGAAACATAGGAAACCTACGGTTTGCATTTCAAACACAATAATGTGTTGGTGATTAGCCATGTGTGTTTTTGGTTTTTTTTGTTTGTTTGTTTTTCTATATGTGTTGGAGATTTAGAACTGACCCAATTCTCAAAAGTCAAGTTGTTTGCCAGGCCAGCATGGTTCAGGTGGTTGAGCATTGATCTTTGAACCAGGAGGTCACAGGTTCGATTCCCAGTCAGGGCACAGGGCACATGCCCAGGTTGCAGTTGCAAGCTTGATCCCCAGTGTGGGGCATGTAGAAGGCAGCTGATCAGTGATTCTATCTCATCATTGATGTTTCTATCTCCCTATCCTTTCCCCTCTCCCTCTCCCTCTGAAATAGGTGTGTGTGTGTGTGTGTGTGTGTGTGTGTGTGTGTAATTTTAAGTCAAGTTGCTGCCTGTTAAATAGCCTGATATGTAAAGGAAGCTGATCTTTCTGTTCACTTAAAATAATATTGTGACAAATTCTGTCTCTCTCTGGTCTCTTAGAAAAGAAGAGAAGAGAGCACTAGACTGAAGGAGGAGGGAAATGAGCAATTTAAGAACAGAGGTAAGAGAACTGTTTCAGCACTGATGTCTGCTCTTTCTTGACTCCTTTCTTTTGCCGAGTCTGGAGAAAGCCCCCAAAGAACATTTGGAAACAACTAGCAGATAAACTGCTCTCAATACATCCTGCCTTCCAGCACTTGCAATATTGTTTTTACCAGGTTCAAATCGTTCTCAGCTGACAGGGACCAGTTACCATGTGTCTCTTGGCACGGGCATAGCTCTTCTCTTCTGTCATCCAATCCCTATAAATCCAGAAATTGGGAGGAAAACTCTTCAGCTGTGGCTTTGGCGATCTCTAACCTGGAATGTTAACAGGCTCTTCGCTGCACTGCTGCAAAACCAGAGCCCCATTCCGCCCTTCGAATGGCCTATAAAAACCAGCCGCGGTTTCCGGCAGGGCCCAGGGAGGAATCCTGCTTGTACTTGGGCCGCGCCTTCATGCGCCTTTTTCTTGGGATAATGTAAGCTGAGCGATGCTCTTCGCGTCCCTCTGGTGTCCTCCACAGGCTTAGGAATAAGTCGGGCTCATTCCCATACTTTGGGCAACTGTTTGATCTTACGATAGCCTTTGCCACATCTGAAAGGGTGGATGCTTTAGAAATCTTGGAGTAGTAACATTTCTCCCTAGTTATTTCTAGGCTTAAAATGTGTTTCTTAGATCTTGGTTTAATCAGTCATCACTTAATGTTGTTCTAAGAGAACTAATGGTTCTAATTTTTCAAACCTATCTCTTTGTATTTTATTACTAACTCTAACCTGAAAAGATGTGAATAGACGATTTTCCTTTAGGATTCTAATTATCATTATGTGTGTGGCAATGATTATATAAATTTATCACCACTTTCGTTTTTAAGGTCTTTAATCCCAGCCTTCAGTCTCTTTCATCTGCCCAGTTCCCAAACCCCTTTCAAAGCTCTCTGAGAAGCCAAATGGAAGCTGAACATTTGGAGTTTTCTCTTGGAGACCTTTGTCCTGTGACTGGAAAGCTATGCACTCTGAGATCCTGTGGAACACAGTCTATCAGGAATAAAATAATAAACCTCTCACTTTTTACCTTATCCTCAGATTACATAGAAGCTGAAAGTTCCTACAGCCAAGCCCTTCAAATGTGCCCATCCTGCTTCCAGAAAGACAGGTCTATTCTGTTTTCAAATAGAGCTGCAGCTAGGATGAAACAGGTATGTAACAGTGACCTTTTCTTCTTTGAAGAAGTACATGGATTTGCAGTGTATTTGTAGGATAGCGTCTCTCCAAAAACTCACAGAGGGCCTTAACGTTGGTATCTCCCTTTTCCTGCTCGTATAGTTCCCTGATATATAGGGCACAAGAAAGGTAGAAACATTGTTTTAAAACTTGAGTCCGATTACTGTTAACATTCCTCAAAGTGTCTGAGTGAACACTTTACAGAAAGAAGGCTGGCAAAGTTTCCACCAAACTAGGGAAGGTTAATGAAGCAGAGACCTTAGAGGCGCATGGCTTGGAATAGCTGTAGCGGCTTGTTTTAGGCTTTGGCATTCTAGATAAAGACCCAAAGAAAGCACTGGTTAAAACTTGGGATTTCAAGATGCTTCTTCCAGAGGGTCTGGTTTTCCTTTGAAAGTATGACGTGGGAGAAATGTCCACCAGCTGGAATGAGTGGTGCCCTTAACCGCAAAATAAGTGTCAGGGAAAGTTCAGGAACATTTTGCATTTCTAAAGGCTTGAGAACCTGATGTAGCACAGTGAGTGTAGAATAGCAAAGAGTATAGTTGTATTTCTTACCATGTGGGTATTAAAAGTTAGATTTGTCTGATTTCCTGTTTTGTCAACATATAGTAGATTTTGCTGGATTGAAATAAAAGAGTTGTTTAAAAACACTACACTTGTTTAACTTTGGCTACTTGTGTCCAAAGCGCAAAGAGTGTTATTTAACATGCCTATAAGCAACCACAAAGCAGGCCCTACTTTGGCAGAGTGGTCTTTTGATTTGCTTAGGTCAGGTATCCGCATCACTTTCTCATTGATGTTACCTGCAATACTCTAGGCTGCTACCAAAGTCTCTTCGGGTAACCCACTTTAAAAAGGGTGAGGGGTGGAGAGAAGGGAAATCCAGTATAGTTTAAATGTGCAGAAAAGTGTTTTTTTAAAACCAGAACTTGTTTTTTTTTATTATTGGATTCAGTCTCCAAAGTGAAGTAAGTTTTGGGGTGATTCTTGTGGTATTAGAGAATAACTCTAGAGTATATAAGCAGACATATTAGCAAAAATAAAATAATTAAGTGTATTTAAAAATTACTCAGTATATTCTACCGTCAATCAGAATTCACACCTAACAGGTTTTACACTTGGCTTGGAAAACTCTGCTACTTTGCTTTTGCTGCTTCCTTGAAGATATCTTGTCCCGTTCTCAGACTGAAAGTTGCCATTGCTAAATGGAATCAAGGGCACCTTCAATGTCAAAGGAAACGCACCATGCCCATCTGGCTCCAGGGACTGGGGAGTCTTCATTTCCAAAGTTGCCAGCTATCGGTATTGCTAGGCTCGGGCTAGTATATTCAGCAGGTTCCGAGTGAGGGCAGTGTGGGGTCTAGGTCACTGTGAGGAGAACTTAGGAGATAGTTGCTCTGTGACCATTTCCTTTACAAAGGATAGGTTTGCCAGTGGGGTGGGTGGGTGGTAGTTTTGCTCTTTTAAGTTGCACTCTGATTTTTTTTTTTTTAAGAAGATTCAAAAATTGGTAACTTGAAAATGTCCAGGATTAATGCATTTTTAACAATTAAGGACCATATTCTGAGTTTATTGACGGCAGTGATGGGCTCACTGCTTTAAGAAGAATTTCTGAAAAGCAAGTTTGCATGCTCAGCATCGCTGACTGAGTGTGCCCGGCTAAGCTTTACATTTCATGAAATGTCTGAAGAGAGAGAGAAGGCAGATGGGTGAGGGCAGAGTGTCAGGTCTATGCCCGCCTCCACAAGAGAGCGACAGAGCCCTAAAAGAGCAGATTAAAGTTTTTTAAAACTACCATCCTTATATATTATACATTGACCTATATATGTATATAGACTAATAGAAGTCAGGAAAGGGTGGTGAAGAAGTTCTGATTTTTTTCCACATGCCCCGCTTTGCAGATTATCACTCTGAGCAGCAGGCAACACCTGGGTCCCTGAGCTATTAGCAGACTGTGAGCCTGAAGCAGAGGATTCTGCAGTAAAAGGCCACCGTTCCTGATATGCAGAGGCCAGCTGTTCCTAAGATGCGTTGCAGCTTAATAATGCTTGCTTAGGGGCACAGAGAATACCAGCACAGCAGATGTGCACAGGCATTGTAAAGAGCCACTCCTTTTTCAGAACTTCAAGATATGAAATTGAGAGCCCTAGATTTATAGAAAGCTAATATATTGGGGAAATACAGACTTGTACGAAGTTACACAGATTGCTTTACTACAAGACTTTTGAGCTTTTAATATGTGAATTGCTATAATGAACATTGGAAGCGATATAATGCATTGTTTTTCAGATAATTCTGTAACCTTCTGTGTTTATTGTGGGTAAAAGGCATCTGGCATAAAGTAGACTGTTTTAGTCCTCACTGGTTTCTCTCAGTGGATAGAGCATCGATTGGCTTGCGAACTGCAGGGTTCTGCATTCGATTCCAGTCAAGGGCACAAGCCTGGGTTGTGGGCTTGATCCCCCAGTAGGGGACGTGCCAGAGGCAACCGACCAATGATTCTCATCATTGATGTTTCTACCTCTCTCTCCCTTCTCCCTTCCTCTCAGATCAATAAAAAATACATATTTTTTAAATTGACCATTTTAATCTTTTGAAGCATACAGTTTAGTTCCATTAAATACGTTTATAAATGTTATGCAACTATCACCATTTGGAACCAGAACATGACCCCAGAAAAATACCTGCACCCATTCAGCCTTCACTCCCCATCCTGGAACTGTTTTAATTAAGTCCTAAAATGCACTGCAAAATATTTAGTATTTGCTACAGTAGCTATTACAGAACTGTTGAAGATTTATTTGAAATAACATTTCTGTAACGTTGTAGAATGCTAATTGGAGAAAATAGACATTTTAGAACTGGGAGAATTAAACAGCAGGTTGGTGTCAGAGCTGGAACAAGAGTCAGGATCATTTGACACTAGTGTTCTGTCCGTTGTGCCATGCTTCTCGATTCAGCAGCTCAGTCAGTGAGGGGTCTCATTTTGTAGCTGGTTGTGTATCTTTGTTTCATCAGTGGATGAATTGAGGTTTTAACTGAGACTAATGACAAGCCACACTGTGTTATTGTAAACATACCATTTGTATACTTTCTAGAAGATATCACTTTGGGTCAGTTAGTCAAAGAGGAGGGTTATTAATCCAGTTATCCATATTTTTGCTATTTGCCCTGTTTATTGATCACAAAGTTTTCTCAGTATCTGCATTCTGACATAAAGCATCTTGCAAACCAAATAGGTCCATGACATCAGTCTTTAAGATATTTAGGAAGGCCCAAACTGGTTTGGCATCGGGTCTGCGGACTGAAAGGTCCCAGGTTCGATTCCGGTCAAGGGCATGTACCTTGGTTTCAGGCACATCCCCAGTAAGGGGTGTGCAAGAGGCAGCTGATTGATGTCTCTCTCTCTCATCAATGTTTCTAACTCTCTATCCCTCTCCCTTCCTCTCTGAAAAAAATAAAATATATATTTTTAAAAAGATATTTAGAAAGAAGGTACTTGAATATTTTGTTGTCAGAAGACTTTCAAGTCACCTTATTTGAATTTTGGCTTGGAAGTAAGTTTCATGTTTTTGTGTTTTCTTTAAAGAGCATTCTGCATCTCCATAAGCAATTATTAATGATCAGCTTTGTCATTGAGCCTTTGGACTATTAAGATAGAACCAGGGTGACACATATTAATCTTATATTTCCTTTTAGGACAAGAAAGAGATGGCCATCAGTGACTGCAGCAAAGGTACAATTTTTTGGTCTTGTTAACATGTTAACATTAAGAGCCTTACCTCAGCTAGACCAACAGAGACAGAGGCTCTGGGTTGGGTGTGACCCATACCTGTGCCCCCTTCCTCTGAAGCCTTTAAAGAAGCAGCTTTATGGTTTAGCCCATCTCAGAGGTATTATATAGCAGTCATCTTAGTGTAAGTGTGCTCTACAATGGATACTTGAATCTGTTTATCCTGGCTTATAAATAAACTAGTGACCCAGTGCATGAAATTCATGCACATTAAAAGGGGATTAGAGGAAATAAATTAATATTGCTGTTTATCCTTACTCTATAATAGAAGTGTCAGAGATGAAAGAAAGTTAGTAAAATGTATGTCAAAATCTCCTGTCAGAGTCTAGGGCTCACCATAGAACCCAGAGTCACATCCCCACCCACCCACATGTATCTCAAAATTGCAGGAGACTCATACCTGGCCAGTCCCACCCTTGTCAAAGCCCTGCTGGGTAGGGGACATAGCCTCAGGTCCTCTGGTCTGCCACCAGGCAGGAGGGCACAGCCTCAGATCCCCTGGCCTGGTGCTGGGGCAGGGGGTGTGGTCTGAGGTCCCCTGGCCTGGCACTGGAGGAGTGGGGGCCGAGGCCTGAAGTTTCCTCTCAAGCCCCACCTGGTGGGGGGTGTGATCTGAGGTTTCCCCCGGCATGGCATTGGCAGGGGGGCAAAGAGGGAGCAGCCTGAGATCCCCTAACCCAGCACCAGGAGGGGAAGCACACCTTGAGGTCCCCTGTCAAGCCCTGCCAGGTGGGGGACACAGCCTGAAGTCCCCTGTCAAGCCTTTCAGGTGGGGGGCAGGGTAGGTCCCTGCTGATTGCTCGTTAAAGCTCCTTATGGGAACTTGGCCTTAGATGTGGGTGCAGCCATCTTTGTGATGGAGTGACGGTCAATTTGCATATTCCTTCTTTATTAGATAGGATATGTGAAGGATTCAGAGCTACCTTGGCAGCAGAATCTGCTGAAACAGAATTTACTTCCTATAGTGTCCAAATTACTTGACTTTGAAATTGAAACTGAAGATCTTAGCTGCTATCAGGGCATCTGGATCTGTGTGTTTGAGGGTTTCGGGGGTAAGGGGCAGTTTCTGTTGGGAATTGGTATTTTTCAGATGTAATAATTCTTTTAAACCTATTTGCCATCATTTTAATTACCCTTTCAGTTTCCACACATTGAATCAAGACTTTGCTACTTTTTTTTGAGTTCTATCAGGGACTTTATCCCACCAACTTAGAGACACGTAGATTTGGGATCATTGGTTTGTTTTCAAAAAAAAATTTTTTTTTCCTTTTTTTTATTGTTTAAAGTATTACAAACAGTAGTACATATGTCTCCTTCCTCCATCCTTTCTGCCCCCCCTCCATTGACCTTCCCCCACCCTCCTCTATCCCCTGGCACATGCCCTCACCCCCCCTCCCAGTATCTTGTGTCCATTGGTTATGCTTATATGCACGCATACATGTCCTTTGGTTAATCTCTTACCTCCCTCCATCCCCCAATCCTTTCCAACCTTCCCGCTGTTGTTTGATAATCTGTTTGATGCTTCTCTGCCTCTGTATCTATTTTTGCTCGTCAGTTTATAATGTTCTTTATTCATAAATGAGTGAGATCATGTGGTATTTTTCTTTCACTGACTGGCTTGTTTCACTGGAGAGCATTATGCCAAGTGAAATAAGCCAGTCAAAAAATTTTGATGGGACAGTTTTTCTTACCTTTCTAACCAGCTTGGTATGGAGAACATACATAATCGCTTTTCCTTGCATCTTACTACTCATGAGGTTTACTACCTAATTATTACTTTTCATAATTTGTATTTATTTTCCTCTCTTTAGATAATAATTTATTTGAGGAAACCATAGGGTTAGAAAGAACCTTATGCTGTCTAGTCCAACTCTCATAGTAAGCATGAGTTCTCTCTTCTTTCTTTTTTTTTTTTAACCTTAATTCATCATCCCTTCTACTGGGCTTTTTCTTTGTATTTCTTTTTTAGCACCTGAATTAAACTCTTGCTACATTCGAATATAGCTAACTGCTTCTGATCTATTACTATCTTGGGCTAGAACTAATTCTGAATGTAGTTTTGTTTGGAAGAAGGAATTTAACCTTAATCTGTATGTGATGTGTGGCTTTGAAAATTTAAATTAGGAACAAACTGCTGATTTTCAGAGTTCCTTTCTCTGTAACCAAATGATGAGAAAATGCCTTGTAAGCTTAGTTAGCAGAGTGCACAGTGGGCAATAGTCATTTCCAGCTGCGGCCCAAAGAGGAGGGGGAGCCATGTCAAGAAAATGAGAGGAAGGGTAAGACTGTTTTCCAGATTTGTGTTTGGATTTGGTTAAACAATATCCATGATAAATAATATTTTGTGACACATGAAAATTACGTGAGGTTCGAATCTCAGCATCAGTAAGTAAAGGTTATGGGAACACACCAGCCTTGTTGGCTCCAGCACTGTCTGGTTGCTTCATGCTACTATAGCAGAGTTTAGTAGTGACAGACGGTCTGTCCTGCAAAGCCTAAAATCTTTAGTCTTGCCTTTACAGAAAAAGCTTGCTGGCCCCGGGTATAGCCTTGGACAAATGACTCTTCCTTTAGACCCTGAATGATGGTTGATTAACCAGTTAACTGCCAAATGTCCAAAACAAACCATCCCACTTGCATCTAGAAAATCCTATGGAGTACAAAGAGTTAAACTTGATATGGCCAAGTATGTATAGGCCTTTTTTTTCTTTCTTTCTTTCTTTTTTTTCATGGTAACAGTTACCTCTTCTTTTACAGCCATTCAGCTAAACCCCAGTTACATCAGGGCCCTGCTGAGGAGAGCGGAGCTGTACGAGAGCACTGACAAGCTCGATGAAGCCCTGGAAGACTACAAGTCCATTCTGGAAAAAGACCCGTCAGTGCACCAAGCCAGGGAAGCTTGTATGGTAAGCCCCATTCTTTCCTTCTTTTCCTTGTGTTGCTGCTAGTGAGTCTGAAATAATCCTTGGGACACAACTGCATTCCGTTCCTATACTTTTGAGGAGCCTGTCATAATATATGGGCAACAGAACTTGAAAGTGGTAGCCAGAGACTCACCATGTGCCATGTAAACTCCATCCTCAATGTGTTACCTGTATAAGCCTTTGGCCTTCAGGGCCGACAGAAATCTTTATTGTTGGACTAGGACAGTCTTGTCCACTGTAGTAGAGTTCAGGGCAAAGTGAGTCTTAGTATTACAGGTAAGGAATTTCTGGTTTTCTGTCCATCCTTTTTCTTACTCAGTCACCAAGTTTCTAATGTCATAGGCCTAACACATTTGCAATTGAATATATCTAAACTAATCTCGTCCTTTTTCAAATGACTTCTAGACTTATCTCCAGCACTGCATTCCTTTTGCTTCTAGATGTTTATTTTTTTTATTTAATTTTTATTGTTCAGATTTATTACATTTGTTCCTCCTCTTTCCTCCAATAGCTCCCCTCCACCTGGTCCCACCCCATCCTCTGCCCTTACCTCCCCCCACATTGTCTTCATCCATACATGTATGATTTTTGTCCAGTCTCTCCCTGACCCCCTTCACCCCTTCCCCCCCTAAGAATTGTCAGTACACTCCCTTTCTATGCCCTTGATTCTATTATATCCACCAGTTTATTCTGTTCATCAGATTTTTTATTCACTTTATTTTTATTTGTATTTATTTTTTTAAGTATTTTATTGATTTTTTTTTTTTTTTTTTTTTTTTTACAGAGAGGAAGGGAGAGGGATAGAGAGTTAGAAACATTGGTGAGAGAGAAACATCGATCAGCTGCCTCCTACACACTTCCTGCCCACAACCCAGGTACATGCCCTTGACTAGAATTGAACCTGGGACCTTTGAGTCCTCAGGCTGATACTCTATACACTGAGCCAAACCGGTTAGGGCTGTTCACTTGACTTTTAGATTCACTTGTTGATAGATAGGTATTTGTTGTTCATAATTTTTATCTTTACCTTTTTCTTTTTCTTCCTCTTAAAAGAGTACCCTTCAGCATTTTATATAACACTGGTATGGTGGTGATGAACTCCTTTAGCTTTTCTTTATTTGTGAAGCTCTTTATTTGACCTTCAATTCTGAATGATAGCTTTGCTGGGTAGAGTATTCTTGGTTGTAGGTTCTTGCTATTCATCACTTTGAATATTTTTTGCCACTCCCATATGGCCTGCATAGTTTCTGTTGAGAAATCAGCTGACAATCGTATGGGTGCTCCCTTGTAGGTAACTAACAAACTGTTTTTCTCTTGCTACTTTTAATATTCTCTCTCTGTCTTTTACTCTTGGCATTTTAATTATACTGTGTCTTGGTGTAGTCCTCTTTGGATTCCTTTTGTTTGGGGTTCTGTGCACTTCCTGAACTTGTATTTATTTCACCAGGTGGGGGAAGTTTTCAGTCATTATTTCTTCAAATAGGTTTTCAGTATCTTGCTCTCTCTCTTCTTCTGGCACCCCCATAATTCTGATGTTGGTATGCTTGAAGTTGTCCCAGAGGCTCCTTACACTATCTTCACATTTTTGGGTTCTTTTTTCTTTTTGCTTTTCCAGTTGTTTTCTGCTTTGTATTTCAAATCTTTGATTTGATTCTTACCTTCCTCTAGTCTGCTGTTAGGTCTCTGTATAATATTCTTTATTTCAGTCAGTGTATGTTTAATTTCTAGTTGGTCGTTTTTCATCTCTAGGTGGCCCTTTTTCATATCCTCGAGAGTCTTGTTAAATTTATCCATCTTTTCTAGGAAATTCTTGAAAAATTTTATAACCATGATTTTTAACTCTATACCCGGTTGTTTGTTTTCCTCCATTTCTTTCATTTGTTATGTTTCTTTGTCTTTGCATTTTTGCTGCTTCTCTGAGTTGGTAGAGTAGCTTTGTGTGCTAGTTGTCCTATATGGCCTAGTAGTTCCGCCTCCCCAGTTACCTGAGGTGGACACTTTTAGTGCACCCCTTTGTGGATTGTGTATACAGCCTTGTTGTAGTTAAGTCTTGATTGTTGTTGGTATCACTGGGGGAATTGACCTCCAGTTGGCTGTGAGGATCAGCTGTGTCTACACCGGGAGAACTTCTGTGTTGGAGACAGCCTTATGAGACAAGACTTGCAAAATTGCAAAAGCCTCTGTGCTCAGCTTAAATGGGGTGAAGTCTCAGGGCTGAGCAGAAAGCCCCTATGAGGCTCCTGGGTCTCAGTGTTCCTCAGTAATTGCTGCCACCCTCTCTGTGCACATTCACACGCTCACCTCCAGACCTCTGCCTTTCACGGCTCCCCTGAGTTCCCGTGTGCTCTGGGGAACCGTGCGAGTCTGGTTCTCCAGGATCTCTCCTGAAACTGGAGTTCAGTGCAGTTGGGAGGTTCTGTCTTTCTCTGAGCACTTGTGTGCGCGCACACATAGGTGCGCCTCCAGGCCTCTGCCTTTCATGGCTCCCCTAAGTTTCCATACATTCCTTCCTTTTCCCGACAGTCCAGACTCCCCCTGTATGAGTCTCACCCGGAACTGGGGTTCAGTGCCATTGGAACGGGGGCTCAGTGCAGTCGGGAATGTCCATCTCCCTCCCACTAGAGGAAGCCAGCCAGGCACTCTGCCACCCATCCTCTTCACGCGCGTGTCTCTGTACCTCAGCCTTTTGTAGCTCCTCTGAGTCTCCATGAGCCCTTCTCTTTCCTTCTAGTTGTAGATTTTCCACTCAGCCAGCTATGGTTATGGGTGATGTCCATTCCGTCTTTTAGCTGTAGTTTTGAAATTATTGTGCGAGGCAGCAGGTTAGGTGTTCACCTATGCCACCATCTTGCCTTCTCTCTGAGCCTGCAGGTTTTCTGACTAGGAATGAAACCGTGACTTCCTGGTTCATATCACTGAGCTATACTAGCTGGGCTAATTTTCATGTCAGTTGTAAATTAGCTAAATGTTACTGCTTCCCCACTTTAAAAATAACTCTAGGTTTGTACTTTACCTTTAAAACCACTCTGATTGTCCCTAATGCATAGAGCAGCATATATTCTAAAGCATGTACAACTGAATTGGATGTGCATATGTTATTACCCCATAATAATGAATGTTCAAATCAACTTGATAAACATGACTTCAACCAAATAGCTCTCTTCCCTGCCATCCTCTGCAGAGAGCCGTTTTGGGTGGAGAGGCCTGTCTTGCACCCCGGCACGCCTGGGAGAGCATGGGCCAGCAGACAGGAGGTGCGCATCTACAGACATGTTTTGTTTAAGCCAGCTTTTTGGTGTTTGTTTGTTTTTTTTTTAATTGAAGTCACTTGCCAATACTAAAAAATGGGAAGATTTGATTAGATAAAAATCAAAGCATACTCTTCTTGAAAATAAATAGGAAGTTCTGGCCAGTGTGGCTTAGTGGTTGACCATCGACCTATGAACCAGGAGGTCATAGTTCCATGCCTGTTAGGGCACATGCCTGAGGTGTGGGCTGGATCCCCAATGGGGGGCGTGCAGGAGGCAGCAGATCAATGATTCTCATCATTGATGTTTCTATCTCTCCCTCTCCCTTCCTCTCTCAAATCAATAAAAGTATATTTTTTAAAAATTGGAAGGTGTGGACATACCGGGTTCTTAAACTCCTGCGTGCACCATCTGGCTGGAGCTCTCCCATCTTATTGCCGGCCTCACTGCTCCATACTGCCTTCTGCCGATATCTTCACTTGTTTCTATTTCCTGTCCACCCTGCTCTGCAGGATTTCCCACTTCTCTCTTGGAATGATTATTCTGCTGAGCAAACCTGAGAAATGTTGACTGATCTTTTCGCATTAATATCCTAGGTGGTTTGAGTTTTGTTTTGCTCTGTTTTTATACATACTTCCCTAATAAAAGATCTCTTATTTAATCTAAAATGGAGTAATAGGAGACAGTTTGGTTTGGATAATTAAAATATATACGCAATTTGAAACCAGTTTTAATCCTTTATTTGACTTTTAACATATCTCTGAATGGTGGTAAGATCAACTAACTTTGACATGAGGAAACGGAATACTTAAAACCTTGGCCAAATTCTTGTAGCCTTTATCCTTGTCATATTAGTTTTAAGCTTTCTGTGAAAGGATGCCTTATATGTTGTTATATGTTTTATTTTTAATTCTTATAATGGAATTATCACTGGAAACCCAGAGTGCTTGGGGCCAATTACAGAGCTAAAAGGAATCAAGTGATTCTAGATCAGTGATTCTCGGGAATGATCTGGTTCCCAGGGACATTTGGCAGTGTCTCGAGACGTTGTCATGACTGGAATGGTACTATTGACGTATGAAGTGGGTAGAGGCCAGGGTTGCTCTCCACATCCTACAGTGCACAAGACGACCCCCATAACAAAGAATGTCAATAGTGCCAAGGTTGAAAAACATTCATTATAGATCTGATTTTCTCAGTAAATTAGATTCTGTAAAGAAAGGGCTTCAAGGTAAAAAATACATAAATGAGCAAAAAAATTTAAAATATCACCCATAATACCTAAGTGTACATACCATTGTTAAATTCTGGGAGGTGTCTTTCAGACATTTTTTGTGTATATGTTTGGTGACTACATCTTTCTTGAGGTTTTCCTTAGGCCACTGTTGCCAAGAACTGGACGTAGAGCAGTGAATAAACAAAACTATCTTCACGTGGCGCACCCACAAAGACTTGCTTTCTTATTTAATATCACATATCTGCACTTTACCTTATCTCACATTCACATTTGTTTTTAATGTTTCTCCAATTCAAAATAGCTGAGGGATTTTACCAACCCCGGTTCCTCCTCTTTTCCCGCAGAGATTACCGAAGCAAATTGAAGAACGAAACGAAAGACTGAAGGAAGAGATGTTAGGTAAGTTTGCTTCTCTTATTTCTCCTGACCCTGCGTAGCTGGGAACCATGGGTCCCAGGGCAGCGTATTTTTATTCAAGGGAAACACAGCAGTTTGAAACCACTTCTGGGGCTTTCATTGGTGCAGGCGGCAGTTCCGTGGGGCTAATGCGCTCTTCACTGTTCCACTCCAGGAGGAGCAATGAGGTTTACAGAAGGTGTCAGCTTTTCAAAATCCAAACTATTTATTTTTCTTGGAAATCTTCCCTGCCTAAAGGAATGCAAACAGTTCCCGACCTGGGATACCAGCAACCTGCATTTCAAATTCTGAGTGTCATGGAAACAGTGGAGTTTCTTCACTGAGTAAACAGCCTAAGGCTTTAAGTTGACTATGATGCTGTCACTACCCGCCAACACCATGGCAGAATAGAGGGAATTTCTGTTTTGAAAATGCGTTGAGTCTCTGTGAGAAGGCAGGGATTAGGAGTAAAAGGGGAGGTGGGGAAAAGCTGTGAGTGGAGGGTAGGGCAAATGGATTCTTTTGATCCATGTTTTAGTTACTTTCCTTGTTTACCAGAGAATTTTATAGTTGGATTCAGAGAACCCCTCTCATGAATAGTTTGCCCAGCATATTCTGCTTATAACCTGATGTTTCCCTACTCAAGATTGAGTATAGGGTCTTATGAATACTTTCAAAATCTGTCACTTAACTTACACTTAATATATTGCAGTCACATGTGCCTAAAGGAAAAAACCTTTTACAGTAAATTTGAGCCTAGCCTTTTATGAGCTGTAAGCTTCGGGATCCAGAGAATGAGAACAAATTTCCCCCTGGTTCACTCAGATAGGAGAGCTGGCTGAGAAGAGCTCATTAGCCCAGGCAATCCTGTGCTGGCTGGACACGGGCTCCAGGGAGAGCTGCTTCAGACTGGCAATTTCTAGAGCCTTCCCCAGTTTTTCCCCAAAAGGCTTTCTCTAGTTTACTTATTTAATTAAACTTTACACCATGTTTGAGCAGAAAAGTTATTTTGGAGATACTCTTTTGTCCAAAAAAAAAAGAGAGCGTTTCTCTCCTATCCTCACAATAATGCTTTATTTTAGCCAAAAAAAGAAAAGTATGTGCATTTAGCTGAGCTAGACTTCCTGCTGAAAGAGGTGGCATTATGGAAGACCACAGTGGACATGGAAAGACAGCCAGGCAGTGCTCTCCGGGCTTTGTGCAAAACCGTGAAGGAATGAGTGCAGACTGAGCCTGACTGTCATCCGTGGCCGCTGGGATCAAAACTTCATCTGTCCCTGTCACTGGGAATTCTAAGGGGCTGTCTTCATTGCTTTGGATTTTACTTAATTTTCCCCTCCATGTCAAATATTCAAGTTGAATTAATTCCTTCAGTTGCTTCTGTAATGAAATCTCCCATCCAACTTAAATAATTTAAGTGTTGGTAATAGTCTAGTATTAATTAGCTGAGTTCTTTTTTCTTAATGAATATAAGGGTCAGGAATAAAGCATTGCTTGTGGGTATGAACTGCCATCGCAGAGCCTGAAGGGGGGAAATCACTCTGCGTGGACTCGGCCCCCAAGCGCTTTCTGGTTCGGCTGTGGTTCGGTGCCGTGAGATCCTCTGAGAGAAGTCATTCGAGTGCAAAATGATGTCACTTCCTTAGAAGTGGAGCAAGCTTTTGCCGTGAGCTTGGCACAATGTTCTGTGCGAGTTTCTGTGGGAAGAGTAGCTTCTGCTGGAGCACTGATAGTTAAAGGCTTAAACTGCTTGGTGTTAGGAAGTTTGTGGTTATTGAACAAAATGAGCTTTTATTCAGGTTTTCTTCTCTGTAACTTGAGTTTCTTTTGTTAGAAAGAAGACCTATATACCTCCTCCTTGGGGGGGAAATCTGATTGGAATTTAGAAAGGGTAAAACATACTCTGCCCTCCCTTCCCAGCCTGTCATATTTATAAATGTCATCAGCACAGGAATGGGGACCCAGGGGCCTCAGCCTCAGTGCCACAGCCTTGCTGAGCGCAGGACAATCCGATTGGCTTCACATTTGAGGAAAGTGGTCGCAACGGGAGTGTTTGCTTTTGTCCCTTTTTCAGGAAAGATTAACCTCATGGCCATGAAAGCCAGGGAATCAGGTTGGCAGGATCTCAGGCGTGGGGTGATGAGGTGGAGACAGATGTCCTGGACAGAGCTCCCCAAAGTCAGGCCGAGTGACGGTACCGGGTTAGCTACGGGAGGTAACAAGGAATCCTCACTGATGACGGCCAGATGGCGGAGTGGGGGTGGAGTTTGTCCACTAGTTAAAAGTGTGCACATAGGCCAGTTTGGCAGATGATCCTGTCTTAGGCACAAGGAAGCTGCTTTTTGTCCGAGTGTCCAACCTGACTCTGAGAGGCAGGAACATTTGTGTGTGTGATTGTGCTTCTCTGCCATCATCTTAAACAGCAAAAGGTGAACTTTTCAGTCGCTAGAAACTGTTGGTCCAAAAAAGTTTTGCGCTATTCCCTTATGTTCCACCGGCCCCACTCTGATTTCTGAGTTTCTTTACCCAACATCGTAGACATGCAGATGTTTGGTCAGTGACTAAATGCCCTTCTTCCCACAGTGTGGCCCTGCTTTTCTATCAGCCACCTCCAGGCTCTCCTCTTCTGGTTCATTCTTTACTTTGTCCCCGCACTACCAACCCCAAAAACTCAGTGGTCGGCAAACTGCGGCTCACCGCTCTGTTGACTGAGTTTGCCAACCACTGGAACAGGGGCTTAATCACAAGGAACAACAGCAGCAAATAATTACTGAAATCGAGAGTTTAGGTCAGTGGTCTGCAAACTCACTAGTCAATAGAACGGCAAACCGTGGCTTGAGTTGCATGTGGCTCTCGAGCCGCAGTTTGCTGACCACTGCCTATGACACAAGAACCTTAGATGCTGGGCCTGGCTTGTGGGAACCTAAACATGATGCCCTGCACTCTCCCCCCTCCCTTCCCGCCATTGGACACACTGCTCACTCCTGCCTACCTGGGGAGGGGCCTGCATCAGGGGTTCCTCCAAGTGGACCTGCCTTCTGGGGCTCTCAGGGTGCACGTTCACTCACTGAGTCAGAGGAGCTGCAGATGCCAGCAGGGACATTTTATTTGGCTCCTTCAAATACCCATTTCCTCCCTCTCCTCAACGCCAAGACAGACTGCCAAAGTTCTGGGGACACTTTCCTGAGGATGCCCCATCTTGTCTCTGCTTGTTGTGGTCGCATCCCTGCATTTCTCTCCCAAAACCATGGTCTGTGCTACCCCCTAGGTGTAGGGATGAGTTCTAAGTGTGCTTCCTAATGGGAAGCACTGAGCACGTGTTCCAGTCTGAGGTGTGGGAACCTGCCTGTGTTCCTGGAGCTCTCAGAGTGTGGTGAGCTTCCGAGGGATCAATCTTAGAATGAAACCGAAAGTTCTTTCCAGGAGTTGTTAGTACGGGCCTGGGCATTTGAAGGGCAGGCATCTCTATGTTCTTTACCTGGGCTTTAACTTTACTTCAAGAAGGGGAGGTCTCAGAGGGACAAGCCACTAACAGGGATAAGATGGGAGGACCCTGTACCTCTGGTGATTGGGGTTTCTTCCCCTTTTACCCCATTCTCATCTCCATTGCAAGCAGACCTGCAAGAAAAATTAAGAACAGTTTTAGAAAGGATTGAAACTGTTTTCTCACTCATCCTAGCCAGTATTTTCTAAAATACTCCTGGTTTCAAATATCCCATCCCTTTGCCCCATCAATCTCTTAAGAAATCTCTCAAATGTTCTAGAAACTCCCTCAACTATTGACATACAAAGCTCCATGACTGTCTCGTATGTAGAATCAGCATAAAATCCCTTGGTTACACTGTGTGTCTCAGTTCTGGCTTTAGGACAGGAAGTGGCTGGTAGTTAATAAAACCTGACACTGGGGGAGAGAAGGCTGGACTATTGGGGTTGAGAGACTTGTGCAAACGAACGAGATGACCCCTTCCCCGAGAAGTGAGGATTTGGTGTGGAACCCAGTTGCGGCCTTACGTAGAAAAGTCGGAGGCTCTTGAATTTGAAATCGGTAGAAATCTGCTGAGTGGAATTAGATTCAGCAGATGGATGCTGGATGCTGCCGTTTCTTAGAGAACAACTACGGCGAGGCCTGTGTCCCGCTGCCGGCAGTGGGGACTGGCAGGGTGTCCTTGTCTACCCAAGAGCGGCAGGTGATTCGGCCACCACTCGCCCCGGAGTCTGTGTCCTTCGATGTGTCTGGCCAGTTTGGACAGGAAGCGTTGCTGTCCCAGGAGCCGGCTGGGCTCCCTCCCGCTCATGTACACACAGGTTCCAGAGTGGATGGCATCGAGGTGACTGCACTGGAGGGGGAGGTGGGGACAGAGGCCTCCTCATTGTAAAAGCAGGAGCTTCTGTGACCACCAAGGATGCTCTTTGTATTTTGTAACCGGATAGTAAGTCAAGCTCAGCGGGGGTCTTCCTGCTTCTGTTCCTTCCATTACTTACTTGCGATTTTGCTTTTACATTGTAGGTAAACTAAAGGATCTTGGGAACTTGGTCCTCCGACCTTTTGGACTCTCCACGGAAAACTTTCAGATCAAACAGGATTCCTCCACGGGCTCCTACTCCATCAATTTTGTTCAAAATCCAAATAATAACAGATAACAGAGCTAACAGTAACTTTTAAAACTGGCTAGTAAATTGTGTGCTGCTTGCTGATAGCAAGGGGAAAGGCCCTGCCAATGTTTACGTTTAAAAGCATCTTGTCTCAAAGATAGGCCGTCCAGTAGACCCCGTGCACCTTTCCTCGTGTTTTATGATCAGGGTGAAGCACTTCCTGATGTGATGAACCATTAAGGTGGTGTCTGTGTAGCTGTTGTCCCTTGTTTTATCCAGGAGGAGCCTGTTAAGGCTGACCCCCTGAGCCATACAAACATACCAGCCCAGATGCCCAGACAGGATTGATGGGGGTCCTGCCTCCTGCCCTCTCCCAGGCACACGCACTGCCCAGGCCGCCCGGCGTGGGCTCCTGATTTCCTGTGGTAATAAATGCTTTCTGTGACCGTCTGAGCCTGTGAGTTTTGTCCCCATGACAGTGGGAGCAGGCTTCTCTGGCTCTGGGAGCAGCATTCAGTTTATTGTTACCGGACTCCACAGGTTTGCCTGAGGTCTTAGTTGCCACCTTGAGGATGACCTTGAGAAAGTTGACTGTTCTACCGTGTACTTGATTCAGAAACCACCTCAAGCTTCGTCCCTCCGCAGGTTTGCACAGATGTTATAAAATCATTTTTATTTTTTTTTTTGACCAAGCATCTCTTTACTTTCAACTTAAAATAGCTTCGTTCAGGAATGATATGTGAATCCCAGAATAAAATATTTTAGACTACATGAACCCGGAGGTTTCAAAGGTAGGTGATTGGGTTTTTATTCATTAGTTGGTGCTGGTGAAAAGCTTCCAGTTTGCTGGTTTGTGACAAAGGCAGTGCCATGTTTCAGAAATGAAGTGCATGTATAACTGACGTGCAGGAGTCCCATCCCCAAGTTAAGGGCTGTACTCGTTCTTTGATCTCGAAGCCCTTTAGGCTATTGCTTTGTGGATAGATAGCAGAATTATGTGCAGTATTGACTTTGATTTGCTAAGCTTATCTCCCAGATTTAAAAAATTTTCCATAGAATTTACTAGGGCAGAGGGAGAAAGGACGTTGCGAATTTTGTTTTATTCCTTTATGGTAAATTCTCCCCAAAAGGTGAGAGAGATCCTGCGAGTGTACGGAAACAAAACTGGGTGGTGCCCCTTCAGCGGCAAGTGCTGCTGTGTGGCCGTGTCGGGCTGGAGTCGTTCTCGGAACCCTTTCCACTCAAACATTAAATATTCTGGCTCATGTGGGTTATATCTGTTGATATGTATGTTAAATTCAACTTAAATATTTAGTTAATTCTTTAAAAGTAAATACATTTCATGTTAACAAATATGTCTAGAAAAATATCTTACAAAACAAAGCACCTTTTATTTAGTAAGACTTTCTACATATTTGAAATCTCTTTAACATGAGACTTGATAGATTTTCGTCTTGTAGTATCACATCCACAGTATCACATCATGCAGTCTAGAAAATTCTGCATGCTCATGACAGAATGGTGGTGGAAAAAAGCTGATTATGGACTCTATTTTCCTTAGACTTGACTTGAGTTCAATGGCTGAGACTAAGCAAAGGTTGGCACTGAGATTCCTGAAGGACTAGCTGAGCTCCAAGTAATAGGTATCTTATTTCCTTAAAAACAGCCCTGGTGTAAGCGCTACCATTCCCGCAGGATGGAGAAGTGTTGCTTTTTAGGCCTCCCCTCCTCAAACCTTACAGGATGCCACACAAGGCCCACATCAAGTGCCTCTAGTGAGTGGGCCAAGTTATGTTATATGGAAGGAAGTGAAGTTTATTTAAGCCTAGAAGTTTTTGTTACCACTGCTATTTCTCTACTTCCAAAGTCTGGGGTGTGGGGTATGGGGGGTGGGAGGAGGTAGATTCAAACATCTTAACACATTTGACAACAGAAGAACCTTTAAATTGTTGGAAAGTAGATTAGTGGAAGGAAGGTGGCCTGTTCGCCTACTGTTGCTAAAGTCTGGTGTGTTTTGTTTTTAATGTTTTTTCTTTTTTTAGAGAGGGAGAGGGATAGAGTTAGGAACATCGATCGGCTGCCTCCTGCACACCCTCCACTCAGGATGTCCCTGTAACCAAGGTACATGCCCTTGACCGGAATCGAACCTGGGACCCTTCAGTCCGCAGGCCGACTCTATCCACTGAGCCAAACCAGTTTCTGCATGTATTTATAAGTAAATACAGTTGAGTATGATTTAAAGTTCAGTGATGCCTTCCTCCAACCAAAACAAGTACTATGCCAAAATTTAAGGTAATCACAGTGACTGTATTTTTATTCCAATGCTGTTGAAATGGATCAAAATAATTTTGGATCTCCTTCTAGAGTATTTTGGAAGGCTCAAAAACATGTTTTGTTTTAACCTCTCTGCCTCCATGAGTAGACCAAGAGCTCCCAGAAGGTAAGGGCCATATTTACATTCTAGAAAGCACTGCTGCTCTCCTAGGAACTTAGTAAATGAGTGAAAGGACATTGCTCAGTAAGTGGTCTGTGTGAACTGTCACTTCAGGTTCTGTGCTCTTTATTCAGTACCTGTGTTTTAAAATGTCTCCTTTGTTGCTAACCAATATGTTATCTCAAGATAAGAAGCAACTAGTTATTCTGAAGATTTTAAGATCCAGCAAGTGATTCAAATGTCAGCTTAGGTTTATGTGCTACTTGTCACTCCCAGAGAATGTGGTGGGAGCAGTGAGACAGCCTGTTGTCTTCACCTCATCAGGGCTGAGTTCAGTTTCTGCTGTTGTGTGCATAGGTATGCAGTTCCGACCACTTTGGAGGGCTCGGCTAGGGTTTCTCAAGTGAACACAGTAATCGCAGCTTAACTTGTATGCGTGCATACGAGCAAAACCAATGGGCGGTAGCAGGGGTGAGGGCTTGGGAGTGGCAGGGGAAAGATCAAGGGGGGGGGGGGAGGAGACTCATGTAATACTTTAAACAATACATTTTTTTAAAGGAAGTTTGTAAAAAAAAAAAAAAAAAAGCCCCTTAAAATCAAGTGAGCCAGCCCATCCTTTATAGTCATGTAAAATATCCTCAGATATTGAATGTTCAAACTGGCTTGTATGTCTTCTGGTTTTTAAATTTTGAACTTTGCATCTTAGATATTTGTAAGGATTTGTCTTGACTTTCAAAAATCCCCAGCTTGTCCTCTGGTGTCAGCTTCCCCACTTTCTCCTAGATCACATTTACGTTGAACCTCATGTCCTGTCTGCACTCTCTCTCAATCACCTCTCCAACTTTCACAGGAGAGCTTTCCCACCCACTGAAGCCTCTGTACAAGGCTCACCCGGGAAACGGGGGCTGTTACAAGTTCACACCAGCTGGTGGTCTCTGTAGTTGTCTTCACATCTTGAAATCCAGCCTCTTTCTAGAACCGACTTTCTGCATGTTTCCCTTCCATCACAAGCAATACATCTGGGTTATTTCTATCCTCTTGCTCCTTGATTCCCATCCTCCCACCCCAATATCCTATGGTTTTACAAGTTATTGTGCTTACAGGGAATAGGCTCTCACACTGGGTGAGGATATGGAGTCTGGGCAGTGCCAAGCCTACTAGCTGAGGACCTGCACATCTCAGCCTGGGGCATCTGAGCTTCAGTAAGATGACAGCCCTCGCACTTTGGACCTTCAGATTGTGCAGGAATTGTCAGAGTCACAAATTGTTTAATCCATAAATGCCAAGTGCATTTCTAATATTTTGAGTAGTTGAAGTAGGCACAGCTCCCAGGAAATGTTGCTAGGCTTGGTGATTATTTGTGGTGTGCCTCTGGTCTCCGAGCTGGCCTCCAGACAATTGCTGAACAGCTTCAAACAGATCTAAGCTAAAACCCCGAGATTCAGGAAGAATAGACCTGGACTTGAGTGCATTTTACTATTGGATTAGATTCCCAGGGGAATAGGCAGCAGGTGTTAAATGTAAACCTGACTAAAGATGTATCAGCTCCGATCCCCCAGGTAAGCAGATCTGTAAATCTTGTCCTTTATAAACTGGTTTAGCAAAACTTCCTCAGTTACCTAAGCTTGTCCTGGAAATAAAGGGAAAGCCTAGAGCTGCAGCAGGCTCGTGGGTGCAGCCTGTGAACCTGAAGCCACAGTGTCTGCCATCCACGTTTTCTTCTGTGACCACTTCCCCCTCACCTGTCTCTCTGATACGCGTATTGGTCTATGTTGTGTACTTGGTACATATCTGCAACCTTAGAGAAACCTCCTTGCAGCAACCAGGACTGGGAGACCGGTTCCTCCAGGGAACTGCACAATGAAAGCTGTACGGAGGAGGGAGGCGATCATTTCCGGTCACTTCCTGTGTGGGGTAAGAGCTGCCCTGAGCCTACACTAGACCGAGAATAGGAAATGGATGACTTGCTACCAGCCAGCCCAAGTGGTGCGGTAAAAAAATAACCAGAGCATAAGAATAACTGACCCTTCAAGGGGCAAACTAGTTATGAAATTAGTTTATGAAAACTAGTGACTAGGCCACCCTCATATTTCAAAGCATCAGAAATCTGTCTTCCTGACTATGAGCTGGTTGAAGCTAGGGATGGGTACATGGAGTTTGTTATACTGCTGTCTGTACCTCTACAAATGTTGGAAGTGCTCCACACCAAAAATACTCCGTTTTCTTCTCGTTGTCCAACCCTCTGGCATCCACAATGTAGCAATAGGCTCCATCACACAGGTTCTATCAGCCTGAACTAGCAGGACACTCCACCTTTTTCCTTTCACTCCCGGGGAAACTGAAGTTCACGTTTTCTTGCCGCTTAGCTAAAGCCAGGGCTTGCTGCCCCAGTGCCAAGGAAGCCCATCGCTAACAATTTGTAGCCGGGACTCAGTCCCAGCTACTAGTTTCTGGCTTGCTGCGAAGCATGGCCTGTCTCAATGGGAATTCCCGTCAGGCACTGGGGCCGCTAAGCTCAGGTATTACAACAGATGAAGACGTGTAGGCATGATTTGACGGTCCCAAAATAGAATGCTATTTGCCTCCCCAAGTGAACTGGAAGGAAAATCTGATCGCTGCTAGGGCTGTGCAGCACTTGTATTGGATCCTGCTATTGGCGGAGCTGGCACCAAAGGCTGGGGCTACAGCCTCAGCTTCAGCTACACAAGCCTTTCCAGCCCGTCTTCCACAGACGTGAAAGCAGCTGCTTTTAAACATGACGTATTGCGTCACTGCCGTCTGTACCGTCTGTCTGTCTGCAGGCCAGCTATGCTCTTCTGGGCCGGACACATTCGTCTCCCTCCACCTCTTCTCACTGCTGGTCCAGTTCATCTTCAGAGCACAGGTTCCTGCTTTGACTCGGGATCCACGTGAGTTAGGGCTGAGCTTAGAGAGAATTCAAACACACAAGATTGTAGGGCATTTTACTCAAGGAAAGACTCCCTTGTCTCCCATGTTCTGGGCCTGGCCGAGTAGAAACTGAAGGGCTTCAGTGAGAGACCGCTTTTCCACCCCCCATTCTGGCCAGTGCGGCCAGGCCTACCCCTCTGTCAGGAAGACCTTGACTAGAACTAAGATTAGAATCCAAGTCATCTTTCTCTTAACATCACCAACGTTAGAAGCTGCTTCTCACGTGCCTCAGGATGGAATAATGAAAGGGCTAACCCAGAAGTGTTCTTAAGGACAATGACCTAGCCTTTGTTTGGCCAGCTCTTCCTTCCTCTGGCACAGGATTCCCGAGATGTTTCTTCTTTCAGTCCAAGTTCATTACTTTCTTGATATCTAAGCAAAGGAGTTGTTAGGCCATGAAATTTCATTGTGAATAAGCAGAGATTTGGCAAAACACTCACCACCAGAGAGAAAAGTATGCTTTAAAAACACAGCATGCCCTATTTGAGTACTGAGGGAGGCATCATTACTTGAAGGAGAAAAATGAACTGTAAGAGCAGTAAAACAGCTTCTAACTACAGTGCATATCTGCAGCGACATGCCCAGGGAGGTGCTGATACAGACCACACGTGATTCCTGGGCACAAAAAGGAACTTCCCTTTTCTTATCTGAAGACAGCACCAAAAGATCCAAGTGTGCCCATGGGTTGCATCCCTCATTCCCTGTATCTTGTAGCAGTTGTCTGTAAACATAATGGCACACGTCATGACACCATTAGGTGGATACCAGGGAATGGAGGAAGGAGGAAGAGATCTCGTGTAGGCCTTCCAGATCCTGAGCTCGTGGCTTATTTACCTCCCCTGGTTCTCTCCAGCTGGCTTATCACTAGTGAGAAACCTGAGGAAAAGATATTACCAGATTCCAGTGGCCTCCTTTCTGCACTCATTTAGATAAGCTGAAATGGGAGAATGTTTGCAATTAAAGACTCCATGTATACTCTGGAAAACCTGGCAGCCTTCCAAAGGATTGCTTTACACAAATGGAAAAAACACACTGACCTAAGTTTGTGGGTCAGTGCTGAAAACTTCAATTGTCTGGTAAGTTTTAAGAGGCTACTTTTCCCCTAACAACTGAGTGTTTCTGATCCAACACTTGACCTCACTTTCACATTGGATGTGCTGAGCTTTTAAAGAAGCAACCAATTATCCATAAGGGCAGGCCTCCTTTAAACAAACAACCCACCATTAGATATTGTTTCCGTCATTCACATTCTCCAGGCTTAGACATAAAGAAAGCCCATAAAATCCCCCCGTGATTAAGAACTTCCAGGTTCTCCTAAGGAAGCAATGCTACTTAAAACTGCTTCTTAAAGGACAATTAGTGGTTGAATTTCAATAGTGAAAAAAAAAAATAACCTTTAAAACCTAACTCCTAGAAAGTAAATAGTTTATAAATTTTTAAAAATATCAAGACTTTATTGGATGTTACACAACATTCTTTTAACATTTATGTCTCAGCATACTTTAGATGAGAAACAAATTTGTCATTCAAGTCTACAAAATGAAATAGGCTTCTGAAGATTTGAAATACAAAGGTAGCATGAAGCATAGCTTAAATATTAAGCAACTAAAGCAATGAAAGTGAAATAGCAACATGGTATGTCCTAGATTTTAAATACCACCAAGTTTTGTGTTTTTGTTCCTTTTTAATGAAAATCTGGTTTGTAACAAAACACCTTTTGGGAATTTATCATAAGAAAAAAAATAGATTCTTAAAGCCTGATCTCTCAATTTGTTTGCCTTTTATCATTTCCATTACTCTGCACAAATAATGCTAAAGCTTAGTTAAAACTCTTGATTATACAACTCACATGGCAGGAGTTGTTTGGTTCTGGAAGGGAGTCTGGAAGGTACTGCTGGTGGTAATACAGCTAAAGACAAGATGGGCAGAGAGTCCCGTGCCACTGAGGCCTGTAATCTTTGACTCCCTGCTGGCATAGTTCCTGAGCTTTTTCAGATTTCATCATCTGTATAATGACTTCATGATAAATACTTTCCCCAAAAGACAATTTTAGAATGCAGTCACAACTTTTAATTACAGTGTCATTAGGATTTGCATTAAACTCACAGAAACAAGAGTGCCTACCTTTCCTTCGAGTTGTGAAATAAGTCCTTAGTCAGGTATATTAAATATTCTAAAACTCCCCCCAGAACCTTTTTATTAATCCTGAGTGTGGAGTTAAGTAATTCCAAGCCTATACAGTAAGATTATGGAAAGTTTGAACACTTAAGCCAAAAATGCTCCGTTATGTTGCTTTAAATGAATTGTTTTTTGGCTTTTTTTTTTTTTTTTAAGTAATCAATAAGGATTATCTTTCTGGTTTAAAAAATAAATCGGTATTGCCACTAAAAAACTTGTTTTTATTATTGAAAGTACGGCACCATCAAATATAAAATACTTTAAAAATGTAGCACTAACAGGTCAATCTGGTTACCTCCGCTCATTAAAAAAGAAAAATTAAGGTTTATTTTTATAAGATTTCATGAAAAGCCTGACACCATCTTGTATGGGTCTGTTTCTGCTGCTGGTTCCCCAGGGACAAGCCCCACCTGACACCTGGGAGAGTTTCCTGCACTTACACAGGGGGAGCTCTCTGCGGGGAGAGCCACGTCAGATTCAAACTTTCCACCTTTTGGGACCTAAATGAAATCAGCAATGATAGGAGGAGGAAATGCCTGCTCAGCTCCGATTTCAGGACCAGCTCTGAGTATACATCCCTCTGAGATCAACACTAGCCTACCTCCTCTGACTCAGAATTTAAAAGTTAAGAATGGAATTGTGAAAATGTGCACAAAATGTTAAATACTGGTGGCAAATAAATAACATCTTAATATGTATTAAGGTAATACAGCCCTGCTTTATCAAAGAAACGTCCAAATTTTCGGGGTGGGGGTACCTTGCCATCCTTTTAGGATGATGTGAAATCTTTCCTGTCGTTTCCAGGGGCATCCTGAAGGGAAACACTGGCCTCAACATATGTGACCACTGGTTTCACAGGCGAGTCATTTTAGAAATACCTTTGCTCATACTGAACTGAGTAACATAAACCTTGGAGAAAGAACAAAGTTTTAGTATGAAAGATAATTCAACATTTCGGCCATCCCATGCCTTTTAGGTCTGTCCAAGCTCCTGATAAGAACTTCACAATCAAAAGAAGTTACTGTCTTCGCACATAAAATGAGTTCTCGTGTGCGTATTTCACATCACTTTTCTCCTCAACTCATGCATAATTTATTGCAAAAGTTTTAGAAAACATTCCCCTAATACCTTTTCTTCGGTTTAATATAGCACAATTTACAGACTGTTGGTTTTAACCACTGCCTGAACATTTACTTCTTAGTGCAGCTTTAAAAATCTGAGTCTCCAATTTCATTCAATCCTGGTGCTCTGGTGTTCTCTGTCATTGTGGTACAGGTCCATGAAACCAGCAGCCTGCTAATGTCTTTGTGCTGAAATATAGTAAAGAAAAGGAAGAAAATGTAGTTAAGCACAAGTAATTATATGAGAAAAGTGATGTCCTTGTTTAATTAAGTCCTATATAGATTATGAGATCACAACTGATTTTCTTTCAAATCAGTTAAACTTGACCTTTTTTTTTTTTTTTTGAGAAAACACAACTTACTGTCACTCTAAACCAGCAGAAGCATTCCTTCTTTCCAACAGAAATAAAGCGGTTGTCATCTTCACATTCTCAGTCTGCACTTATTCTACAGCAGGAACTGTAGCTTTGTTCTTCACACTGCCATCCACAGGTTACAGCACGAAGCATTGTGAACCAGCTTAGCTGCTGTGCACGGCTGTGAAGCACCAGCAGCCTGGCTTTGCACAGACTACCTACAGACTTTAGAAGCATGTATACACAAAACCTGGCTGTGTCAAAACCCGCTGCAATCACACTGTCCACACGTGCAAAGCGCAAAAAAGAAGGGTAGGGGTGCTCCCCAGAGGTAGACACGAACATCAGAGACACATCAAAAAAGCATCATTTTGTCCTAGAAGGCAACTTGTGCACACCGGTTAGACTGACCAGTCCTCCTACAAACAGCAGGACTCTGAACAGAACATTAGGAAGGACAAGGCTCATGAAAATTACTACCCATTACCTGACCAGCATGCCTAACATTCCAACCTGCCTTTGATAGCAGAAATGGAAAAAAAAAAACACTGAAATCTCTACAATCCCCAGTATCAATCAGTTTGACTTCCAAAAGAGTGATCGGGAGAGAACAATGAGTTTTTTTGTCAAATGTATTTTTAAACCAAAGATGTGGTATTCTCAGTGGGATAACAGACAAGACAAATACAGAATGCAAAAGGAAAAGGAAAAATCCCCATTCTTCCCAATATTTTAACTTGCAAACATTTCACAGTAGATGCCTTTCCCACTCTTTACTAGGACTCTCTCTGTTATTTTCCAACGGTTGCCATGCTTCATTCACTTATTGGACCAAAGCCTATAAATAAATTCCACAGGGCATTCTATCTTCCTAAGCAATGAAAAATTACTTCTAGCCATAAACACAGCACACAACAGAGTGGAAGGTGAGTGTAGTCCTTGCTTCTGAAGAACCAGAATGATTAAGACTTAAAATTTCAAATCAGCTAAGAGCAGGTTTATTTTCTAAAAGTAAGATAGTAAGTTTAATATTAGTATAATTATTAATATAGTACTAATAAATCTGCAGAATTATACTATAATATTCAGAAAATTGGTAGTAAATATCTTTTTTATAAACTTAAGGAGGAAAATAGTAACTAGCCAATCCCATGTACATTTCCACTTCCTATTTACAACTGTCAATATTTGGCTTCAATCTGAGTGAGGTCTATTCAAGTCGGCAGGAAAATGAAGGATTGTAACAGATCTTACTAGTCATATAAGGTGCAAAAAAATAAAAAGCCAAAGATGCTATTCCCTCCAAGACCATGTTAAGGATAGCTGCCACCCCTATACAGGTAAGAGTCCATAATTTCCCAACCTCAACCTCTGATCCAAAATGTGCCCTTCTACCCAGCTTGCAAATTACAGCTCATGCAGCGATAGATACAGCCCTATGAATAGCCTTTATTCAGGAAAACAAAAAAAGATCACAAATTCAAAAGCAGCACAACGGAATCCCTAAACCTTTCCTCCTGTTTAAGAGCCCAAAATAAGCCTTTCAGGCCTTATCCAGGGTTTTCAAAAATGTGCTTAAATAAGATTACAACTACATTGCCACACTCTTGCCACTCACCGAGTTGTAAATGATAGTTTTGAGATTAAGAATATATACGAATATATATTCTTACATATACATTAAGAAGAAATGACTACGAGGTTAAAGTAATGAATATAAAAGTGACAAAGAAAGGTTGAGATAGTGAAAAGATAAAGGAATCCACTATTTGACCATCCAGGGAGGCTCGGTTGCAATTTGGCATAATTCTACGATCTGACACCCAACTTCTACCACCGTAGGAAAAACTCTCAATTCCTGGAAGCTGGAAGGAGGCTGGCTCTGCTTGTTAGCACAGCAGGTAAAACGAAATGAGAAGTTATTGTGACATTAAAACGATCACCTGCATGAGGGATAGCAGCCACCAATGAAGGCTAAGGAGAAAGAACTAATGAAGCCTTTCGCATCTAGCCTCTCTACTTTGGAAATGACCAAGTGATGACATGGTGCCCTCTTCACTGTGGCAGGGCTGAACAGACAGACCTGCCCGTCTCACTGTTAACGTCAATGCTCCCGGTCTGAATCCACAGTGGTCTGTCAGACACTGTAAGGGAGCAGCAGGATTCGTCACTGTCTGATGTAATAGCTGCCATTTGTTGAGACCTATGGTAGAAAAAACCAAGTTAACAAAAGTAGAGAAGTCATTGGAGTTCTTTTTTTAATCCATTTTAAAAAAAATTAAAAATATGATCAAAATTCAGTTGAATTTTTATAATGAATTTATTCTACATAACTTACTGGCTTCACAAAATGTGAAGTTTTGGTTCCAAACCAAGGAAAGCTGATGAAGTGTGTATACACCAGCCTTAGCCAGGCGAGGGCACACTCTGGCCCAAGTCAATTCAGCAGCAAACTGCCTTCAGGTACACCAAGATGCTGCCCTTGCTGACAAAGTTTTACTAGCCTCGTACTGGAGTAGTCCTGCCCTTAGCATTCAACCAGGGCTGGAGTCTCCTAACCTTCCACATTACAACATGAATGAGACCCTGTTTTGCAGAATGACCAAAATGTGCCTAAATCCCTTTCTCCTTTAATGCCAATGACCACTTGTGCATACTCTTCAGGGACCCGAGTCAATGACTCAGTATCTGCTTAAGACAAGTTTAACAAGATAAGCTTCTTACTTAGGCATTCAGAACAGACACTTCAAATACTAAGCATAATTCAAATAAAAAATTGCTATTTGAAGCCTATTTTTTTTAAAACATATTTGCTTGTCTGCTTAATTCCCTACTTTAAGTATTGACAGATTCTCTATCAAATCACCATAGTTAGCTCTGGGGTCACTGAGAGAATGTTTGGTCCTTATAATATTTTTCAAATGCTAAGTTAAACCAGAAGCAGTAACATATCAAAACTTTTAAGAAGGCTTTTCTGACACTGAAAAGGATAAATTTTATACATCTGATCTATAAACATAACTCTGAATTTTAATGGAGAACAATTTCCTTAAATGAGGCTTAACAATGAGATTACCCTTTTGTTCACAGGAAAACTTAAATATACCACTATAGCCCAACAGCAGTCACACCAAGAAGAAAAGGAAGCTGAATGCACAAGAGAATTTCTTTTCAACCTCTCCCTCCAGAAGTAACACCTTTTAGGTCTGAACAATCATTCTAAAGAACCCCCTTTTCCATTCTAGCAAAAGTCAAGAATCTGCATCCAGAACGACCATCCTTTCCTGTGCACTGCTTCCACCCTCCCCTCCCCCGACACACACACACACACACAGGCTTTTGGGCGAATGTTGAAGATGAAGTTTCCCTCCCTCAATGCTTTGGGGTCTCAAAGGTTGTTCTTTAGATACTGACCACACCTACAGGATCTTTAGGAAGAGCCAGGGAGCCCTGACCGATACAGTAAATGGAGGGTCCCCCTCCTGAAAGCCATTTCAGTGGAATTACTTACTTTGTTCGTTACGTCAAAGCTTACATGCAACAATGGAAGGCAACGAACAGCAGAGATGTAAAGGGCAACTCAGAACAGGGTAAGTAAGCACTCGAGTCTCCTTTCTGGAGAGCATGAAAGAAGGAAGCAGAGGTGACACTCTTAGAGCAAAGCCCAGCGTGGAAAACTAAAGAATTAAGATTACATACATGCACCTATCATCTTGCTGAACACTCAACATGAATTTTCTCTTAATACAATGTAGTATGCTGCAACATGAACGAACAGGTAAAAGCATCAACACAATAAGACATTCTGGCTTCTAGCCTTAGGATTTTTCTAACCAGAACATTAGGAGTCACGCCTAGATGTGCTACTCCCAGCCAGATGTCCTGCTAAAAGGGAAAATCACAGTTTTGTAATCAGCATCTCAAAAATGAGCCATGCGTAAAAACGACTACCGTCTGGAGAATGTGGCCACACAGCCAGCAAGACCGTGGAATGAGAGGCATTTCCCTGCTAGAAAGGGGAAACGACTCCTACTCCATCACACCAACAGCAACAGCAACTGCGAGGGGAGGGGGAATGAGGAAATGCTCAAATCAACGTCCACTTGCCACCATTCCGCAAGATGCTCAAATAATGGAGCACCGGGGCCCAGGGGAACACAGCATCTGTGCACATCAACCAGCTGACACTACCCAGAGTCGACGAGGGTGGCTTTTTGGTTCTAATACTTCTGGAAACCCCTTAGCCGAGAGGGCCTCTACTCCGCTGATCCCACCTCTCACTCAAGCCTCTCTGAAAGGACGTGGGACGTGCGAGGCTTCTGAAATGAGTCCTCAGGACACATCCGTGTCTGGTCGAGAACCCCTCTTCCTCACTCACAAGTAGACTATCACCTCTGCTATGACAGACCCTGTGCTTGGCCTAAAGAGGAGAAAACCTCCAGCGACAGACCGGAGATTTATGTGGTCCATAATGAATGGGGCAAGCTTTGAAATGTTAATGCACTTCTCCCTTCACCTAGGTCCCATGATCTTCAACCCAGCTGCCCTCCACATGCCTGCTGGAAATAAGTCATACCTACATGTATTTGTGGATGATTACACTACGATAGTTATTTTCATATAATGTTGCTATAACATTTTTTCATTTATATTCAGTATGTTGCAGGATATCAAAAGCTACCTGACCGCCGAGACCAGTTTGGCTCAGTGGATAGAGCGTCGACCTTCGGATTGAAAGGTCCCGGTTTGGATTCCGGTCGGGAGCATGTACCTTGCTTGCGGGCACAACTCCAGTAGGGGGCGTGCAGGAGGCGGCTTAGCGATGTCTCTCTCATAGATGTCTCTGACTTTCTATCCCTCTCCCTCTGTGTAAAAAAAAATCAATAAAATATATTAAAAAAAAAAAAAAAAGCTGCCTGAGCTCTGGTTGGTGTTTCTCAGTGGCTAGTGTCAGCCTAAGCACCAAAGGGCCTCAGGTTCAGCTCTCAGTCAAGGGCAATTACCCGGGTGCAGGTTTGAACCCTGCCCCAGTTGGAGTGCGTGCAGGAGGTAACTAATCAATGGGTTTCTCACATGTGATTTTTTCTTTCTCCCCCCACTTCCGTCTCTTTTGCTTTCTCTAAAAAAATCAATGGAAAAAATATCAATTGAGGATTAACCAAAAAAAACCTTCCTGAAAGAAAAATTTCTATCCCTTGCACAGTAAGTGGTGATTGTGGTAATGATAGCAAGTATTTATACAGGTTTTCTACCAGGCACTTAATTGGTTTAATGAGTAATTACGTTATGAGGAACTACTATTATTTTTCCTGTTTCACAGACCATGACATTGAGTGCCCTGCCTAAGGTTATACAGCTTGTAACATACCCAAGGCAGCCTTTGCATCTAGGAAATCTGGCTCAGGAGACTGTACTTTCAACTGTGTGCCTGGAAAGTGGAGGATATTGCCTCTGATCAATAAAAGCCTGATGTCAAGCACTACAGTTAATGAACGCCCAGACTCACCTGCATCAGTCAAGTCACATGCTCATAACTATCCATGTCCATCTTTTACACTCACAGGAGGACCCTTACATTTCTACAATACATTCTCCCCAAGCAAGCAACATTCTTCTGTATTTTACTGGGAGGGCCATTGGGAGGGACTGTTCCTTTCGGACTTGTTCAAAAGCTTTTAGGTGAATCTCTGTGTTGGAGGGACAAAGGATGACAAAATTATCTTAAATATTCTTTTTAAAAGTCCTGGCTAAAGCTTGATATGCATTTTAATTACAAGTTTTTTAGTTTGTGTAAAAAGGGAAAAAAGTGGTAACAGCCTAACACTTTAGCTATGGAATGTCTGGTTTTCCTTCTAAATACTGACTACAGGATAGAAAAAAATGTTAAGTTTTAAATCATGATTCCTGGTTAAGACTCAGATATCTACGTCAATAAAAGGTCAACTGTCTCATTCTTGATACAAAGAAAACTGAAAAAAATAATTCATGTTTAAACCAAGTTTTAAGACCAGGCATTTTTAAACTAGCCTGTTAACATTAGTTTTTTTTAAAAATGTTATAAGCTAGTGTCCCATCAGAGTAAGGCCTGTAAGTTAGACAACGTATATTACAAACATCTCATTCAGTTAAAAAATGAGAATTTTGACTTACAAATTCAGTATTTTGATAAATTCTAATACCATTTGAGTCTCTAGTTTTACTTTACACCTCCGTAAAGCCAATCTTCAATTTGTGCCAGAACATAGAAATCTATCAGAAAAAAATTCAAGTTTGGCCATTAATTAGTTTTCTCACAGATTAATTAGATGCATGAAAATTTTATTCAATTCATCCCAAGATGGACTTAAAGATATAATATAAAAATTCATGTTTTCTACCAAAGTGTGGTACACAAGATCTTAGAATTATGTTCTCTCTGTGTCAGGCACGTTTATTTTCTATTAGTTGTACTAACATAAAAAAATGAAAAGTGCACAAATTTGAAAATATTTACATATTTGAGGCAATTGTGATGGAATGTAAATTAAGTTTTGGAAACTAATGTAATTAACAAATCATTTCCATATTCATAAATGTGTCCAAGCCCAGCCAAAGTGGCTCAGTAGTTGAGCATCGACCTATGAACCAGGAGGTCATGGTTCAATTCCTGGTCAGGTCACATGCCCAGTGTGGATCATGCAGGAGGCAGCCAATCAATGAGTCTCTCTCATCGATGTTTCTCTTTCTCTCCTTTTCTCCTTTCTTCTCTGAAATCAATAAAAATATCTTTTTTAATTAAGTCTCAAAAACAATTTTTTTGTCAGTGAAAAAATGGTTTTAATCTAAAAACCTACTCTTAAGAGTAATGGATAAATGCAGTCCCACTAATTCACCTAAAAAGAGTTGAACTGTTTCTCTTTTGATCTGTGAGACTCCAAGACATCCTGGAAAACTAAAAATATATCAACCACCTAGATCTCCAACTGTAAATTTACTATTCTTTCATTTAAAATTGCATAACATTAATTGCTAAAGCTTTCATTTTTTTAATTCTATTCACTTTGTTGAAGAAATACAGTAATTGCACAGACTATACATACAGAATATAAAGAGCCTATTAACTCAGAACTAGGCAAAATTACTGCAGCTTAGCTGATTTTGTTGTTTGTCCACTTTTTTCTTTTTCCAGTGGAGGGGAAGGGAAAAGGTAGAGAAACATCTATCTCTCAAATCGATTGGTTGCTTCCTGCACCTGTCCTGATAGGACCAGATATCAAGCCTGCAAACAAGGTACATGCCCTTAACCAAAATCAAACCCACAACCCGTCAGTCCGCAGGCCAATGTTTTAACCACTGAACCAAAACAGCCAGCCTAGCTGTTTTATTTTCTCCTAGCAATGTATGGATGACACCAGCCTCTTGTTCTATTTCTGAATTCCCTATCAGGCATTTCAATAGCAGCCATATTAATACAATCCCAAAGCAAACCCTGAGTTTCCCACACTTAAAAAAATTGTCCCTGCAAATTCCCTATTGGAGGCCATCACCTGGCCCAAATCAAAACATCCTGAATCAAAATATTAACTTTTCTAGACATTTGCCAGTCTCTGCTGAGTACTTAACAAAAAAGTGAACTGATGCAGAATGACAGAAAAATTCACAATTTAAAAGAAAGCTAATTTTAGATTCAAATTAAAGGTTTCTTAAAGCATTTCCAAATCCCAATTCACTTATCCTATATAACTGAAGGATATATATCTATCAAAGAATGTAAATGTGTATCTTCCCTTCCACAAAACCAATATGAAGTACCACCTCAGAGAGGTGGCAACTCAGTATTTTATAAATTAGAAACTAAAGTATACTTGATTTTAGTAACAATTCCATATTCTTTGCCCACAGTTCTTTCTATCTATAGTCCTGTCTATTCTACTTAGTACTAATCTAAAATTACTATTTATAAATTTCCTCATCAAAACCACATCAGGACACATTATCAAACCATGAAAATGGACTTCAGATTAGTGAATTCTATTTTACTTCATTTAGGTATCTGGTTCTAATTCTAAAATTGGGTTGAACAGATATTCTTTCCAAATGAAGTCAGCTTTCTGGCCTATAAATCCCAGGAAACTAAAAGGGAAAAAACTCTTTTGACACTAAATTTCAGAGAATTCCTAGAAATAATTTCATCTTCGGCTTTTACAGCTCTCACTTCATTTGGTTTCTCCCCTTGCTAATCCTGTTTTAGTCATTTCACTCAGACCACTGCAGATCCGGCCTGCACACCTAGTTTTCTCTCCGCAAGGGAAAAAATCACCCATTTGGTTATCTCCATACAAGTCAATGCCTCCTTTTAACAAGTGGAAAGAAAAGGGTTGCAATCACCCAGTTCTACTCTATCTCCATCTACAAATTTAACTGCTTAAGAAATTTCTATTTGAACAGAACACCAATATACAACTACTGGATTAGTGTTCAAATTCTTTAAAACTCGTCTCCCTATTGAAACCTCAGATGAAATGGCCAGACTACCAGTTTATAAGGGCATGAGTGCAGATCATGCACATTTGTGATTGTGCTTCAAGTCTTTCCTCAAAAGTATGGACTAGGTAAAATTGAGTATTCTTTTTGTACCCAACAAATATGACTATTTTCTTTCTTTTTCCCTATGGCTTCTAAAGCCAAATTTGGTTTATGCCACAAAAGCCTATTTACCAAAGCACTTAACTATTATTAGCAATATCACTGTCAAAACCACCATGTTAAGAAACTCACCTGGGATCATTATATTGAAGCCTTGGTTGGAATTACATATTTCAGGTGACTTTTTGCTCCCTGGTTTAAATCTGAACCTTGGATAATCAAACTTTCAAAAATATCTGAACAAGTTCATTAATCTCAAATACTCGGAAAATCTTTTGAAATATTTCCTTAAAACCTTTCAATCACGATGTGAACTTCTTTCAACCTGTTATCAAAAATAAACTGTAAATAGTTGTTTCTGTTTGCAGGAAAGAATATGTTCTATTCAAGTGAAACATCGTTTTTTTCAATTGTGTGTTTATTATAATCAAAAAGCATTGACTGAGTTCCCCAGAAGAAATTCTTTTTCAGAAATCAGTACATAAATCATAGAAGTCCATAACTTTAAGGAAGCTAACATGAAAACTCTGAATTTTAAATCTCTATTAATCTTTTCATTAATTCCATTGTAACTAAGATATTTCAAATTGGATTACATAGAAATCCATGAAAAGTTGCTCCTTAAAAATTTCAAGTTTCCCAAAGTGTCAAATTGACATATCAAATTTAAAAGTTAGACACAAGAGGTATGAAAGCAACATCATCTTGGGATAAACTTGCCTTCACAGGCTATCTGATATTTTTCACTAACAATACAAAGCTAAAAATAGAAAATAAAAAATCGAATCTTAGGGACATATGGACCATGTAGAAAAAGAATGAGCTAAGTTACTGGCCCCAAAAGCAATGATACGAGAGGCACTGGAGCAAGAAGAGACTGGTTGTAATTACCCAAATACTTAAAAAAATAAAAATCAAGTATGTGGTAAAATATTAAGGCTAGAAATGAAAAAATAAAAACCCATACATTTAGGAGAAACTGGCAGAAGGGTCTCAAATTTAGAAGCATCTTAGACCTCTATACTACAATATTTCATTTAAAGATTATTACTTTTGCTGAGATATATTCTGATAGGGCAAATAAGAAATGTTTGATTTTTTTACCTCCTCTACAGTTACAAAGATTAATTTTCTACCATCTTGAAAATTTTCAAAGCTTTTTGAGAAACACACACAAATAATTTGGATTTAGTTCATTTTATTTACAGCTTTTTTTTTTTTTTTTACATTTCAGAGCATTACACAATTACATTTTCTCATTTTCTGTCCTGCAAACAGATACCTTAAACGGAAATATTTTTTTTTAAGTTATCAAATTAGGTACATCCAAAAGGCAATAATTACACATATGACAATTAATTCACAAAGTGTAATTCATCAGGAAGTATCCTAAGAATTTAGGAACAGCCAGTCAGGAGTAATCTGACCAAATTTAGCAACCAACTATTTACATATCCAAAGATAAACAAACCTATCTGAACTCCCAAACCAGGAGTTGGAAATTTTTTGTTAAATCCTCATTGAACAAAGGAGAGAGAGTGATAATTCAAACCTAGCCAGCCTTGACAATCTTAATCCCCAACACTGAGCTATTTCCCCAGTCCGAAACTGAATAGCAAGCATGTTTGTCAAACACCTAAACATCAAGCTCTTGCACCATTATGCACATAGAAAGGTTAAGTGTTCATTAATTTAAAAACAAGTAGTCATTAAATATCCACACTATTTCCCCCAGCTCAGCAGCCCTTACAATCTCAAATATGCAACCTGTGTCACATAGTGACAGGCTAGATTATATTTATATATAGTATGTATGTATATACACACATATTTATGTGTATATATGCACACATACACACAGTACTTGGTACAAATGGCAATAATCCCTGCAAGAATTCATTTTCAGTTGAGGCTATGGCTCCTGTGCCTTAGGGTGATTTTAGACTTTAAAACTGAAAAATACTACTAAAATCTCACAACCTTAAGACAAAATTTGATTGCTTATTCAGTTTAGCTTCTCAGTCTAAAAATGGCTCTAAGATTTAAGTTTTTATTTTTTTAAAAAGCAGCCAATTAAGTTCAATTTCTCTCTCCAATTTGGCCAGGCTATTTCGTAGAAGTTCCTCCTAACTAGGCTAGAAAAATCTGTGGTACCTGTCAATGGTTCTTGCCTACCTTACTGTCCGTGTTCACGTTTCAAATTGTGTCAACAGAGCCCGTACTTCCGGGGTCAGCTGCTTGGCAGCCTTAGCTGCCTCTGTGATAGCCTTGCGATACAGGCCCTTTCTCTTCTTATTAAAGCGTGACTGGAAGTTTTCTAAAAAAGGGGACAGTTGCGATAGAGCAAGGAAAGATGTTGTTGGAGACCCGAACCATGAAATACGAGCCTCCTGTCGAACCAAGAGGCCGTTATCTTTCCGGCTCACAGTTATAGTGAGAATACGGGCTGGCCACCAAGGGAAGCCATATATCTTGGCCCAAACAATGTCCCCTACACATATGGTCCTGCCATCTGGTGTGACGCATTTAGAGACGTTTTTGGAAAAGACTTGCATTTTCAAGGAATTACTGAGCTTTTTCTCTTCCTTTGAAGAGGATGTGGAGGAGGTGGAAGGTGCATGCATACTGCCTGGAGGAAAATCAAAGCTTTCAGAAGAACTACACTCAGAGTTGGAGGATTTCAAATCATCTGTGCTATCAATGCTACACACTGAAGCACTGGAAGAGTCAGGTTTCTTTTGATTTAGGGTCATGTAAACAGAGATATTGCTTTTGCTGCCCTTTTTGCCCAGTGTCTGTGGTTCCTGCTCACCAGGCACAAGCACTTCATTTGTGTCCTGAACCCCACTGCTGGCCTCTTCAGGGCCTTTTGAGGGACCCTGATTTTCTGAAGGGGCCTCACCTGCTGAGCGGGTAGAGGTGCAGCGAGACTGGGGCTTGGGTGCCAGCTTGCCACTCCGCATTTTCTCAAGTCCCGCCTTCAGAGAAGAGTCATTTTCTTCATTCCGGTACCTCTGTGGTTTTAACCGAACCCGGGGAGGAAGGGAACCTGAGCTAGGATTCTGATACCGACGTGTGAAGTGGACTTTTGAATGTGCATTTCTGGACGCAGAGGTTTCGCTTTGCTTCTTTTGTGCCTTTTCTTTGGCAATTTTTAACACCTCCCGAGCTTTCGCGTGATCCATGTTCTTACTCTGGAGCACTTTCTTAGTACTTAACTGAGCTTTTGATGTGTTTGCCTGAGCAGGAACTTTGACTACTCTGCCCCTGCTCTGAGCAATATTTGAAACCTTAACCACAGCATTTCTTTTCTGGCTTTCATTTTGGTTTCTCCCATCCACTTTATGGTCAGCTTTCAGTTTTTTGTTCACAGTAGTTATGCTTTCATTTCTCCGTTTTCTATCTTCATATTTAGAAGAGTCACTTGCACTACTACCTTTTCTAATTTCCTTTTTTTCAGCAACAACACTGTTTTTACATTTGTCACATAGGACCTGCCTGGGTCGTAGTTTAATAGCATTCATTATTGAAGTAGATTCTTCCCTGTACATTTTTCGTTTGGGTCGCTTAATTTTCCGAGGAGGTGGCTGAGGTATTGATTGGTTATATGTGTCCCTGATAAACAAAGGGGGAGGGTAAGGTGCTCCTTCATGGAAGAGTGGTGGTGGTTTGGAAGTCCACAGGCTTTCAGCCAAGCTCGGCTCAGGCGGCGGGACAGGAGAAGGGTCGTTGGGAACAGCACCATTCACTTCACACTTGACTTCTGTCCCTTCTTGGAATGTATTACTTTGGAGCTGCATGGCTTCAGATTTATCCTTATATTCCCTTTTGGGAAATACTGTCACAGGAATCCCGTGAGGCCCAAACCTTTGAAAGAAATGGAAGAAAAAGAAAGCCATCAAGTTAATGGCTACAGAACAATTTCTTCAACAATACCTAATATGTACTCGCGTGACCTTTCCTGAAAATTATTTCATATTAAAGGACAAAAATAAAAAACCATTAACCACCTCCTGCCCCCAAATCCCAAAGCCCTCCATATTTTATAATGGTGTCTCTAACCAATCCCACAATAGTTGAACTTATTTAGAATAGACCTTTCCAGTCTTGAATCAGAAAGGATACTAGATTAGTAAACATCTGATTTATGTTCATTTAAATATACATAACATGTACAAGCAAATGCAACTATAAATTTGTAATATACATATCTACCTCTGGTTAGGATAGCTTTCAAAAAACCACACAACAAATTCAGCCTTAACTACCCAAAAAATATTCAATCTGTAAAATCCCATTTCTACTTTATTAATCACTAAAGTTCAAAAATAATTGCCCCTTTACTCTTTTATTTTATTGTTTAAATAGTTGTACATGTCTCCTACCTCCCACCAGACACTCCCCCCACCCCCCGGCCTCCCCTATCCCTCTCAGTACATGCCCCCACCCCCCAGTGTCTTGTATCCATTGGTTATGTTTATATACATGCATACAAGTCCTTCGGTTAATCTCTTACAGCCCCCGCCCCCTGCCAACCCGCTATAGTTTGACAGTTGTTCAATGCTCCTTTGCCTCTGTATCTATTCCTGCCCCACAATTCTTTTCTTTAAAAAATCTTCCCTCTGCAGACTAGAAATAAACCTGTAAGAACAAAAAGTGTCGTGAGTCCCAATTTCAATGTCCAACAGTTCTGAGTCCCAGTTTCAATGTCAAACAGTTCCTTATGCCTACATGTCAGCAATGGTATCTGGATGGTGGCAATGCAGGTCCGACCCTCTCTGGTTTGGTCCTAGGCAACCTGTAGCGATGCACAGCTGCTGACTTTTCCTTTGTAATGCGAACAGCAAGACACCCATGAAAAACACACATGGTGTCAAAATAAACCAAAGGAAAATTGTTTAGACAAAAATAAAAAGGATCCCAAGTCAATTTTATAGAAAAGACTCCTTTATTAACTTTTGATCAAGAATATGTTTATATACTTTCAGAAAACAACTCCAAGACCAAGTGGACTCCTGCAAGAGAGGAACTGACAGGTCTGCTCCAACCAGGAAGACAAGAAGAGCCAACAGTCCAGAGATGGAAGATGCTGGCAGTCAGCAGCTGCCCCTTTACTCTTACACCCCAACTCTTAAGCCTTCATCACAGCACTTCCCCACAAAAATACTAGAAATTTAGTATTGCGAAAGCAGACAGACAGAGCTGTGGATCCCTATACCTTTTTAAAATCACAATGCACATTAAGAAATACAGGGTGGGGCGAGACTGGTTTGGCTCAGTGGATAGAGCATTGGCTTGGGGACTGAAAGGTCCCAGGTTCGATTTCGGTCAAGGGCATGTACATTGGTTGTGGGCACATCCCCAGTAGGGGGCGTGTAAGAGGCGGCTGATCGATGTCTCTTTCTCATCGATGTTTCTGGCTGTCTATCCCTTTCCCTTCTCTGTGAAAAATCAATAAAATATATTTTAATAAAAAAAAGAAATATAGGGTGGGGCAAAAGTAGGTTTATATGATACACAATAAATTTTTCTATTCTGGCCTATTCTAATTTGTTTTCACGCTAGTCACATGCATCAAATGGATTTCAAAACTTATAGGTCCAGACCCAGTTTGCAAAACAATGGCATGGGACAAATCTTTAAACTATTCTCAATTTTTAATAAAGCAGGATCAATAACCTTGTTTTCTTATGTAGAATTAGAAATAACTGTGGCTTAATCTGCCAGGGCTAAACATCAAGAACTCTTAAACTAAACTCGCTATCCAGATTCCTGCACATAAAAATAAAGTCACACTATCAAGTATGTTCAACATGCTAATTTTAAACACTATTTGAGTTAAACAGCATTAAACACAATACAATTATAATGCCAATCCTTTACAGCAGAGATGCTTAGAACCCAAGAGTTCTCTTCAAGTAGTCAGGCAGAACCTGACATTGGGTGCAAATGTTTAATATGTCTGTTTTCCTAGTCTTTGGTTCTCAGATTCTCCAAAATTTCCTTATGGCCCCCAAAAGGTTCAGAATACTTTTGGTGGGAAAACTTCTTGACATTAATTTATGGTTAGGCTGTAGATACTCCTAAAATCAGACAAAAATATAGAAAAAGCCACATTACCAGGATATTTGGATCCAACATGTAAATAGTTTTCTTCCTAAAGTATTTATTAGCTTGGCTACCACAAACCAACAACTTATAGCAAATACTTAGAAATCACAAAAGGGAGAAGACTTTTTTTTTTTTTTTACCTAGGGTGGGACAAGTTTGGGTCTGGGCCAGTCCACAAAGGACACCCTTCTCATAACATCAAACTTTGCAAAAAGTGGGTTTTTATTCTATCATTGCAGCTGGTACCTATTTACTTCCTGACTACTTGGCTGCAAGGCACTGAGTATTTAGCCTTTTCTAATATACTAGAGGCCTGGTGCATGAAATTCATGCTCTGGGGTTGAGGGGAGTTGTCCAGCCTGCACCCTCTCTAATCTGGAACCCCTCTCACAATCCAGGACTGCTGGCTCCCAACTATGTTCACCTGCCTGCCTGATTGTCCCAACTCCTTTCTGCCTGCCAGCCTGATCACCCCCTAACCACTCTCCTGCCAGCCCAATTGACACTTAACTGCTCACTTGCAGGCCCAATTGCCCCTAACTGCACTCCCCTGCCAGCCTGGTCACCCCCAACTGTCCTCCCCTGCTGACCTCATTGCCCACAACTGCCCTCCCATCCCCTACTGGCCATCTTGTGTCCACATGGGGGCAGCCATCTTTGTGTGTTGGAGTGATGGTCAATTTGCATATTACCTCTATTATATAGGAGAATTGGTGCTCAATAACCAATTTTTTAAGATGCCAGGACAGAGGAGAGGTGATTTGGGATTTTAATGTAGAGTTACATAAACAACTTATCTGAGGTACCAATGCGTGCATAAATAAATGGAACAAAAAGATGTTTCTCTTCCTCTAAAATCAATTAAAAAAAAAAAAAAACTTTAAAAGAGCCCTACCCAGTATGGATAGAGCATCAGCCTGTGGACCAAAAGGGTCCCGTTTTCAATTCCAGTCAAGGGCCAAAATTTTGAGGAAAAACACTTAGACTTAACAGTTAATTTTTGTCAAGACAAAATACTATGGAGGTGGGGGCCTTGCCCAGCACGCTGTAGTGAGCAGGACGCCCCACGAAGAGGGGTCCAGAGTTCAGTGTGGAGGCAGTGGCCTCACAGCACAAGCTCCTGTGAATGTGCCCAAAATCAGGCTCTTGAGGCTGCCTCTGGCGTGAGGGAAGGCCTTGGTTAAGTGTTACTCCTGGGACAGAAAGCCATCCTCATTCTGGCACTAGCATGGAACTGTTTGTGGAGGCTATTGCAAAAGATGCCTACTGCTGTGCTCAACAAGGAAAGAGGAAACCCTTCAGGAGAGATTTGGATAATGCAATAGAAGCTGTGGATGAATGTGCTTTTCTGGAAGATACTTTGGATTGATTACTGAGTTGGACACTTTTGTGAGCCTTTACCTGCATCTTTCAGCTAGCCCTCTGCATGCCTCAGCTTTAAAGGACAGAGTCCTTGGAAAGTCACATATATATTTTATTGTTCTAACTTTACCTAAAGCCAGAATAACCTGCTAGTTTTTCTCTACAAGGTTTTCCATGGCTGTGTCTTCCATTTCTGTCTGAATGCAACTGCTGCTGCTTGAGGCAGAGAAAGATAAATGATTTGTGTTGATTTCTTAATGAATGACAGGGATCAGAATAAAGATCTCTGATCAACTTAAAAAATAAAAAGAGCCGAGACCGGTTTGGCTGAGTGGATACAGCACCAGCCTGCGGACTGAAAGGTTCCAGGTTCGATTCCGGTTGGAGCATGTATGTACCTTGCTTGCAGGCACAACTCCAGGAGGGGGCGTACAGAAGGTGGCTGATCGATGTCTCTCTCTCATCGATGTTTCTGACTTTCTATCCCTCTCCCTTCCTCTCTGTAAAAAATCAATAAAATATATTTTAAAAATAAAATAAAATAAAAAGTAAATCACTGTGAAAAAGAATCCTCACCATATGTAAAGGTGAAACAAATGTAAATGTGGAGTACTTAAGCCAGAATTCATGATGTGACTATTATAGGAAGTAAAAGGATATTTTCTATTATTTGTGTTCCACTTGACATATGAATTTTACCGATGATTCTAGCTTTGACTAAATGAAATCTGATAAGTTTTACAAAATCATGGTACTCAGTCAGATTGCTAGCATTACCAATCAATCCTGTACCTAAATAGGTATCCCTTCTTGGAGTGAAGCTCATAACCATCGTCCCATTCCATTTCCAAAGAAATACCTCAAAGAAAACTAAAAATGTTATCAACTACTCAATTTTTTTAAAGCCAGACATATTGATAATTTCTCTCTTATTCTGAAACTTTTTTTTAAATGCTGATATAGTGTTCATCAGCATTAACTTCACAGCAACATCAAGCAACTCATCTCTGACCTAGAGATGATTTCCCTTCCTGTTCAGAAGTTTATAGTACACATGATTCTGATTGTTGCCATACTCCAACTGCAGGGGATTCTTTTTAAAATATTATACACTAAAAATAAAGCAACAATAACTAAAAAAGGCACTGCAAACTTTAGGAACACACACACACAGGTCCTGGGGAATTCAATGCTCAGGAAAAAATGGTTAGGAGGGTCATTGAGAGAGGCCTCAGCATTCTGGCTGGACAAAATCTCTCTCCAATAAAAGACCAACAGAAGACAAAAAGAAAACTCCCTCCCAAACTTCTTTTGCCTTAAAGAATCTACAATAAGCCGAAACCGGTTTGGCTCAGTGGATAGAGCATCAGCCTGTGGACTGAAAGGTCCCAGGTTCAATTCCAGTCAAGGGCATATACTTTGGTTGTAGGCACATCCCCAGTAGGGGGTGTGTAGGAAGCAGCTGATTGATGTTTCTCTCTCATCGATGTTTCAAACTCTCCCTCTTCCTTTCTCTCTGTAAAAAAAAAAAATCAATAAAATGTACTTTTTAAAAATAATAACCTACAATAAGGAAAAATATTATATATATGTACATATATATTCAATTAACTTAAAAAATAATATCCAGATTTATTTCATTTCAAGGATAATTCTTTAAATTAGCAAGTTAAACCATGAAGAAAGGAAAACTGAAGCAAGCTTATTTTGGTTCACATTTCATCTCTAAGACTGGTTATGTCCAAATTAACGTCCACACAAATGAAATTCAATACATATCCATTTGCAATAAAAAATTTTACAAAATAAAAATGTAGATCTGTACCTCAAAAAATTAAAAGTACAAGTTATCCATCCACTCCTGCGTAAATATCCAAAATAATTAAAAACAAGGTCTCAAAGAGTTATTTATATTTGCACAAGTAAATTCATAGCAGCATTATTCACAATAACCAAAAAAGTAGAAACAACCTAAGTGCTCACTGAGGGGACAAATAGAGAAACCAAATCTGTAAGTATAATATGCTAATTAGATGTGACAGCCGGACATCATTTCGAATGTCCTTCCAGCTTCGCTAAGGAGGTTGAGGATGGGGTGATCAGGCAGGCAGGTGAGTGATTAAGAGCAATCAGGCAGGTAGGTGAGCAGTTAGGAGCCAGTGGTCCTGAATTGTGAGAGGGATGTCCGGTTGCCAGCGTAGGCCCAGACCTTGTAGAATTGGGCCTAAACTGGCAGTCGGACATCCCCAGGGGTCCAAGATTACTAGAGGGTGCAGGCCAGACTGAGGATACCTTCCCCCCAATGCACAAATTTCATGTCCTGGGCCTCTAATATGTATATAAATATGCAATATTACTCAGCCTTAAAAATCCTGTCATATGATTCAACATGGATTGAACCTTGAGAACATTATGCTAAGTGAAATAAATCTGTCACAATAAAACAGATACTGTATTATTCAATTTAAATTATCTAAAGTAGTCAAATTCATAGGATGAGAAAAGTAGAATGATGGTTGCAGGGGCTAGAGGGAGGAGGAAATGGAGAGCTGTTTAATGGGTATAGATTTGGTTTTGCAAGTTGAAAAAGTTCTGGAGATCTGTCTCACAACAATGTAAATGTGCTTAACATTTACTAAACTATAAACTTAAAAATGGTTAAAACTGTAATTTTATATGTTTACCACAATTAAAGACGTTTTAAGTTCAGTGAGAGGAATTATTAGTGCAAGAAAAATAATAGTAGCTGCACTGGGGAATGACAGAACACCTTGACCTGAGGGAGAAACAAAGTGAGCATCCCCAATGAGAAAAACATGACTATTGTGTGCCTGCAGATAAGAACACAACACTAAACCTGAACCCCTCGAGAATATAAGAAAAACCTCAATTGAGGAACAGTCCCTATTACATATGCTCTATTTGATATTGCAACTAAATGCAATACATGATCATTTACAGGAGGAAAAAAAGCTTTAAAGGGCATTGCAAAATTTGACAAAATAATTAAACATGGACTGCAAATTAGATAAAAAGAGTAATCTATCAATGCTTCCTGAATTTGAAAACTATATTGTGGTTATGTATGAGATTATCTTTGATCTTAGGAAATACAGTAAATGCTCAAGTATTAAGGGGTAAAGGAAGAGGATGGCCCTGGCTGGTGGCCTCAATGGTTAGAGCACAGTCTGCACACCCAAGGGACACAGGTTCATTCAATTCCCCATTAAGGGCACATACCTAAGTTGCAGGTCTGATCCCTAGACCATGGCCCCTGCCAGGACTCATGCCAGAGGTAACCAATCTCTCATATGATGTCTGTGTCTGTGTCTCTTTCTCTCTCTGGCCTCCTTCCTCCCTCCCTCCACCTCTGGGGGGGGGGGGGGGAAATCAATGGGAAAAATATCCTCAGGTGAAGATTAACAAAAAAAATAAATTTTAAAAAAGAAAGATATATGTAACCTAATTTCAAAGTGTTCAAGGAAACGATGTTTCTATAAAGAATAATAAAGCAAATGTGGCAAAATATTAAAAATTAGTGAATCTAAATGGAGTTTATATTTGAAATGATTAAAAATAAAAGTTTTTAAATGGCCGAGACCGGTTTGGCTCAGTGGATAGAGTGTCGGCTTGTGGACTGAAAGGTCCCGGGTTCGATTCCGGTTGGGGGCATGTGCCTTGCTTGCGGGCACATCTCCACAGTGGGATGTGCAGGAGGCGGCTGACGGATGTCTCTCTCTTCGATGTTTCTGACTTTCTCTCTCCCTTCCTCTCTGTAAAGAAATCAATAAAATATATTTTTAAAAAGTTTTTAAATGAGTTTTTTAAATAGTATAATCTTACATTTGGTTGACCTTAGTTCCACCAAAACATTTAAGCATATTAAATTTGTCCTATTTTAAGTGTAAATAGGCAAAATACCAGCAAATCCACCTCAAGTACTGTAAGCACAAAATCTCCATTTTCAATACAAGTATGCTAATTGTAGTAAAAAACTAGGTCCCAGACTTACAACCTAACTTCAGGAAGCGAGACTAGAATGCTATAGTCATTAACAAGAGGCTCCCAACTTCAGAGGGAAAGAAATCACTGGAATCGTGATCAGGCAGTGGGCTCTGCAAAAAATGGACTACGCCTATAGGGCCAAAGCTGATTAGGTGAAGAGTAAAATAAGGAATGATGGTAACCAATTTTTTGAATGTTGGTAACCAATTAAGTTAAGCCCTAATAAAATAAAGCACTAAGCAGATAGGTGAAAGCCACAACAGGACCAGATGCAGCCCTGGAGTCACCAGTTAACAGTGTGATTCCCTTCTCCATAGGAGGCAGACAAGGACTCAGGGGCTTAAATAAGCAATAAAGAAAAGTAATCGATCCATTTGGCAGAAAGAGAGGCATGTGTTATACACAAAGGTTGGGTAAGTGTGATGGAATACTAGTCTCAACAAGACGAGGCGAGTAAAAGGATGGAAAGTGTCTTAAATTATTGTTAAAAACTTAAGCTCAGCCGAAACCGGTTTGGCTCAGTGGCTAGAGTGACAGCCTGCAGACTGAAGGATCCCGGGTTCGATTCCTGTCAGGTGCATGTACATTTCCAGTGTGGGGCATGCAGGAGGCAGCTGATTGATGTCTTTCTCTCATCGATGTTTCTAACTCTCTATCCCTCTCCCTTCCTCTCTCTGAAAAATCAGTAAAATATATTGGGGAGGGAAAAAAAACCTAAGCTCAGCCCTCGCTGGTTTAGCTCAGTAGGTAGTGCATCAGCCTGTGGATGAAGGATCCCGGGTTCGAGTCCTGTCAAGGGCACATGCCTGGGTTATGGGCTCGATCCCCAATTGGGGGGCATGCAGGAGGCAGTCAATCGATGATTCTCTCTCATCACTTATTGTTTCTATCTTCCTCTCTCTCTTCTTCTCTCCCTCTCCCTTTCTCTCTGAAATCAATAAAAATATATTTTTTTAAAAAAACAGAAACCTAAGTTCAGCTATATCACTCTGGTCCCATCATTTAATAAGTACAAAGAGCACAACAAATTTCCTTTTCCTAATTTTGAAATGTGTCGTTCTCAAAAGGTAGCCATTTTATATTAAGTTTTAAAAGCATACAGGAAGTAGAAAGACTGTAAGACTCAATTTCCCTAATAAGATTTTAACTTTCTCTTTGATAAAGACCAAAATTTCCTCAAAATTGTTAATAACTGGTGTATGCTTTTAAAAAGCCATCTGTCCCAGGGGTTAGTGAGAAGAAATACTAAGAAACATCTCCCACCTCCCATTTGTAAGCAAACATCATCCTTCCTTATTAATTTAAGAGTTATATTTTGCCAATATTACCTGAAGTTTCCATAGATTCTTTCAAGGTATTTTAAAAATGCAAATTATACTACAGCCCACAATACAACAGGATCTAGGTTGATTGGCTATTCAAGCCAAACCATATTAAGTGACTATCTTAGCTGTTGTCACATTTATCCTAGTTCTACCACTTAGAAACACTTAATAGTTAACTAAACACTTACAGTAGGATGTGGCATACACTAATCTAAATATGTACTCATCTACATTAACTGAGAATCCTCACAACCACCCTACTACAGGGCTATTTCTATCCCCATTTTATAGGTGAATGAACTAAATAAAGAGGGTAAGTGATCTTCCCAAGAACACTGCTGGTAAGCAGCAGAGCCAGGATAGGAATCTAAGCAGTAATCCCCATCAGGTCTAACTAACGCCTCCCCTCCCCCTCCCCTCCACCCCGCATCCGCACTGATGGAGAAGAGCAGCTGTCCACATGTTCTTTTCTGAATTCCATGGATGTAGACAGGCTTCACAATTCATGATTTTTTCTTGTTTGCAAATATGCACCCTATTACCAAGCATATCAATATTTCACTAGTGAAATGAAAAACCACACTAAATGGGACAAATAGATCTAATAGCCTCACATAATTTCACATCGTAAGTTTTGCCACCAAAAAAGTAAAAAAAAAAAATCAATTTTCAGAGCTTTAGGATTCTGAAATTGCAGTTAAGTAACTTAATAAAATTGTCTTCAAAATTAAAGAATATACATAATAGCTTACTACAGGGCCTACTACACAGTAAGTAAGCACAATATATAAGAACTATACTATAGTAAAATTAAAATTAGATTTTACTAGTTGTAAGTAAATAGATGCTGTACTTAATTAAAAGCCCCAGGTATTATAAGGGCAATCTGCAAGGTCTATGGGCACTACAAGGTGAGAAGGGAGGATGATTTTAGCAACATAAAAATAAAGCATACACCAATTATTAACAAAATACCAGGTAATAGCTTTTTAAATTAATGGGTTGGGAAGGTAGCAGCCTAAATGGCTTACAGAACATCTCTCTAACCATAAAAATTTACTCAATCTTTTTTTTTTTAATATATTTTTATTGATTTTTTACAGAGAGAAAGGGAGAGGGATAGAGACTTAGAAACATCGATGAGAGACATCAATCAGCCGCCTCCTGCACGCCCCCTACTGGGACGTGCCCACAACCAGGATACATGCCCTTGACTGGAATCGAACCTGGGACCTTTCAGTTAGCAGGCTGACGCCCTATCCACTGAGCCAAACTAGTTTCGGCAATCTTTTTATATATATATATTTTTTATTGATTTTCTACAAAGAGAAAGGGAGAGGGATAGAGAGTTAGAAACATCAGTGAGAGAGAGACATCGATCAGCTGCCTCCTGCACACCCCCTACTGGGGATGTGCCCACAACCCAGGCACATGCCCTTGATGGGAATCGAACCCAGGACCTCTCTCAGTCCGCAGGCTGACGCTCTATCCACTATCCACTGAGCCAAACCGGTTCTGGCTACTCAATCTTTTAAAAAGTCTATTCAATCCTTATAAAATCACATGGAGCTTTGGAAGATAGGGGAAAAGAGGTTAATCTCTAATAATTTAGATTTCAAGCTCCCAATCATGTACCTTCTTATGATCCTCTTTAAAAACTTACCTTGATAATGGAAACTATAGAGAAAACACTTATGCTTGTCTTTTTAAAAGCAAAAAACAGTTGTAACATCTGTACGGTGTTCAAAGCTTAAAAATAATTTTAAAATAACCACACAAAAATGGTAATAGCCACAAAAATAGCAAAATGTTTTTCAAAGCAGACACATCTTGACTCACATTTTGTACATCACTTAGAGCAACATACTTGACATTTTCCCAGAAATGCTGAAGGACCTTTTTAATTATTAATGTAAATACTCATCACAGTTTTCAAACACTTGAACAGAATTCCCTTGGTCCTAGCTCTAAGATACTATTATAAGCAGTTTTAAGTTTCCTATGTTTCCATTATGATTTTTATGTACTTTCAATATTTCTTTTGTTATTTTGTCCAATAGGGATCATCACACAAAATCTGTCAACAGATGAACTTTTTAAAAAATGGGATGTAATCAATTTATGTCACTATTCCTATTTTATAGTAAACAGTTTGTCCAGCGACTTATTGTATTTTAGTCTTTAAAATCCTTTTCCAATTCAATCATCCAGCACTTAATTCTGATCTTGTGCTCTAAGAGCTCCAAATCTGACTGTTCTCATGACCAAGGCAAAACGAATGATACCTAATCTAAGATCCAGGACTATTATATATGAAGAAGAAACCCCATTTCCAAAATGCCCAAAGAGGTCACTAAATTGAACTGAAGAGCAATTCACATCTTCAAAGCAGCAGCTGTTCCCTGGTTCAGTGAGGAACAGGGAGCTCTATCATTTCTACCTACGAAAGTAACAGCCCCACCGAAATCATAACCTAAAGTGGTAGTGACAAAATATAGTTAAATGTATTAGAACAAGATTGTTTTCAAACCTGAGAGAGCAGTCTCTCTTTCAAAAAAATCGCTGTCAGTACACCTACTAGTATCTGCCATCTATATTTTAGACAATTTACTTAATGTTTCTTTATCTGTGAAATGAGATTAGAATTTCACTTCGAAACAATGTATACAAAGTGCTTGGCACAATGCCTGCATAAGCGTGGGAAATACAGCCCTGACCAGATGGCTCATTTGATTGGAGCGTGTGGTACACCAAAAGGTTTTGAGTTGGATTCCTGGTCAGGGCACATACCTAGACTGCAGGTTGCATCCCCTCATAACCATTGTGGGGTGCATAAGAGAGGCAGCCAGCCAATCAATGTTTCTCTCTCACAATCAATGTTTTTCTCTCTAAAATCAATGAAAACATAACCTTGCCTGAGACTAAAAAAATTTAAAACGTGGGAAATACATAGTAGCTACTATTAACTACAGAAAGTAAAGCTTGGCAACCTTCTTAGATGTTAGGAATATGCAGGAAAGTGTACTCAATTATTATAAGAGATGCAAGTTTTCAAAAGCTGAAAAACATTATTCTGCAGTAAAGTGACCATACAAAATTGGTTCAAAGGTAAAGAGGTAAAAATTATGGTCTCTTGAAATTTTTAGTGGGCAACCAGACTTAAACTATTTGCAAGTTTAGTTACCAGTTCTGTAGTAAGGATTACATCTGCCACCCAAGTGGCCCATCCCCAAATGTATTGCTCTTTTGTAATTACATCCATTTGAAACTAACCAGTATCTTTTAAAACAGATTTAACAAATTTATCGTTCTACTATTTTGGCAAAACAATCCCTCACCCCCTAAAAATATATCTCCAAATATGGTCTGAGAATCACCTTGTTAAAAATGCAAGGTGATGGGAGAGGAGCTCAGAAATCTTATGTGCATTTGTTTTGAGGCCCAGCGTTTAACAAAAGCATTCTATATTAAATCCACCCTGAATGTAACTGAGTCTCCACTAATTTTCCTGCAAGATGTCTCGAGGGCAAGCTGTGTTCTTCTGGTAATGTGTGCCTAAAAATTAGTTTGGACACTTAAGGAGAACAGGGCGAATAAGTATAAAAAAATAAGGATACACTTTATAGACACAAATAAGCACTAAGGACATCATTCATTCTCTATCAATGTGAAAGTAACTGTCTTAACAGAGAAGATGAGCACATGCTACAACCTTTCTAAAAGCCCCACAAAGAAAAATTTAATCTTAGGGAGATTAAACTTAGTTGCATCAAGAGCACAATACAGTCAAGTATGGTCTCATTTACACACAGAAAAGGTTGAAAATTAACCTCATTAAAAATCCCAAGTCCAATAAAACATGCCTAGCAGTTGGTGTATAACACATCTAATTACCCAATTTTTAAAATTTAGTTATAAAATTTAATGCCATATTACAGGATTCTTTACACTCAGACTCAACCTAGGTTTTTAATGTCCAACAACTAATCACTTCCAAAAAATCATTTGTCCAACATGCAATCGAAGAGCTAGCTGACTCTCAATACAGTACATAGATACTAGCATGGAATTAAGTGTCCCTATAATTGTCTGGGCCATAAAGTGATCAGCACTTTCCTCCATGCTATTTTACTCTTGTGAGGCCTTTCTCAACACCTCGGGATATGAGCAGAATAATCCCCAACAAATATTTAAGTGTTTCAAATATGTACAACTCAACATAATCATTCAAACGTACTAGTTGAGGACCTAAATTCTCAACCTGGATGCTTAGCATAAGCTACTGATACCACTACTCACTGCTTCACCAGAATGGTTGTATATTTTTCCCACCAAAAGTAGGGCTATTGCACCATAGGTTTCATGGTCTCTGTAAAGAAAAAAAATCATTGTCTTGGTTTATATTTTCTTAAATAACAAGTAAATTTTCTACAAATTGCTTTAAGAACTTAGAGAAATCTGAAGTTTTCTAAAGAAATTACCTCAATTCTTTTTTTATGCAACAAAATCCCACATACACGCACAGAAAGTCAACATTTCTAAAATGTTGTAATCCTCCAATTCTGAACTACGTTTAATAAACATGTATCACAAAATTAAAATACACAAGGATTTTTAAGCATTAGCATTTATTTCATGATTCCTTAATTTATATCAGATCCAAAAAATGGAACTCAGAAAGGTTTTTCAGGATTTCATATAATTAGTTTATAATTATTTAAGATATGGAAAACAATACTAAACAATTTAAATGATCCCTCTGCATAGACAGAAACCATAGATTCCAGGAAAATACTGTCCCCTGTTGAAAAGGCTTGAGAAAACTCTTGCCTTTGCAGATGATCTTGACTGGTTACATTTTTCTGTAGAATTACTACAGTTGGAGGGGTATTTAAGGGATAGGTCTAAAAGTTTGCCAGTGGGCAAGAGACTTTCACACCATCTCTAATGACTCAAAACAAGAGTTTCAAAAGTGACCCTCCCAGAACTGTGATTGATGTCCCTTCAGTTCGCTCCTGAGAGAAAATAACTATTTTAAAAACGTTGTGGAAATGCATCAGAAAAAAAATTCTACCAAACTATGATTTAACAAAAAAAACAAGTGAATGAAAGTAGTGACAAAACTGCGAAAGAAAAATCTTATGAAATTTACCAACCAAATGCAATGTATAAACTTTACTTAGATCCTGATGTAAAGAAAACAGATGTTGACTGAGATGTTAATTTTAGACTGGTCTGTAATATTTAACCCTAACTGGATATGATACAAAGGAATTGCTGTTATTTTAGGTGTGGTAATAGCAATACAGTTTCAGTTTTTAAAGTCCTTATCTTTTTGGAGATCTATACTGAAATATTTATAGTAAAGTGGTATGATTAGAATTTCTTCAAAATAACCCAAAGGCCGAAACCGGTTTGGCACAGTGGATAGACTATCGCCTTGCGGAATGAAGGTCCCAGGTTCAATTCCTGGTCAAGGGCATGTACCTTGGTTGCGGGCACATCCCCAGAAGGAAGCGTGCAGGAGGCAGTTGATCAATGTCTCTCTCTCATCGATGTTTCTAACTCTATCCTTCTCCCTTCCTCTCTGTAAAAAAAAAAAAAAAAAATCAATAAAATATATTTAAAAATAAAAATAACCCAGAGGTGGACACATGATGACACAAGTTTGGCTAATGCTTGAAAAATATCAAAGCAAGGGTAATACATTCATGGAGGTTCGTTTCCCATAATAAAAAATTTAAAATGATGGTATAATCACTAATTTATTCTTCTATCCTAAAATAATTAAGACAGCTTAGTAACTTGAAGGAATGCTTATTTTAGAATTCTAAATGAACAAAATATACCTGTCAAAATTTCAAAAGCATAAAATATGTCCTGGGAAAAAAAAGTTTTTTTAAGAATAATATTAAGGAAGAAAAGGAAATAAGAAAACCAAATTAAATGTGTAGGTTAGTTAATTATTTTTATCTGCTAGTATTACATTACTGTCATTAGACAATGCTAACCAATTCAGAAGTAGTCAAGTAATTTAATCTACTTAAGAAGGCTGGGTATAAAATAGTGAAGGAGCCCAGAGTAAACTAGAGATGCATGGCTCACCTTAAAGGCATTTATAAAGTTTCAAATCAATACTATGATACATAAAATCTGTCCTAACCAGATATTCAAATACCCTTACTTTTAGGGTCACTTATTGACTAAAGCAATGGTCGGCAAACTCATTAGTCAACAGAGTGGCAAACTGTGGCTATTGAGCAACATAAGGCTCTTGAGCAGCGGTTTGCTGACCACTGGACTAACGCAACCTACACTGAAGGACGAAAGGTGAAAAAAGTAACAATCAACCCTGGACGAGACAGGAAAACCAGACCAACTGGTCACCCTATTCACTTTACACACACATATATAAACTGAGGCATAAATTTTGTTTGCATGCTTGTGCTTAAGTGAACTGCCAAAAGTCAAAAAGATTTAGCGTCAGAAGAACTGGAGACTGGAGCCCAGAGAGGCACAGGTTTGCCCAAAGTCATTGTTAATTAATAGAGGCCAGTACTAGAATCCAAGAAACCTGACACTGTCCAGATTGAGCTATTATTTAGTACTACTTTCTTTTCTTTCAGTTTAGTTACATGTGTTCTGTTCACTTTTCCATAGATTCTCCCCAAAAATGTGTTCTTCAATCAACTTACTCAAAAAATTAAGACCAAAAAATAATGTAATACAATGACAGTAAAGTGAAGAATGTCAAATGCTTAATAAAAGGAGACTCTTTCTTGATCAATACATGTATATGTGAAACCCTGTGCTATATGTTCAAACACTTTCTATATGGTAAACAATTCTCCCAACTTTGAAAGACATTTCTGTATCATGCATATTAGAATAAAATAATAAAAATAATTGGCCCTTTTTTATTCAAAGAAAAGCATACATACATTGATGCACTTAGTAGTCTCCCAAATGTTAATTTTTTCCTATCTACCTCACTGTACAGGCAAGAACCAAAACTTCAGAGCACAACCTGCATCCCAACACCGAGCTAAGAAAATGGAGCATCTCCAGGAAGAAGGCTCCATCGCTATTAGCTGACTAAACAATTTGATTGGCCCTGCCAGCTTGGTTCAGTGGTTGAGCATAGATATATGAACCAAGAGGTCACAGTTTGATTCCGGGTCAGCGATTCTCTCTCTCCCTCTCCCTTCCTCACTGAAATCAATAAAAACATATTTTTAAAAAATTAAGAATATATACTTGGCTGTAACAACTATAATCTATGGATTACCCATACTGCTACTAAATCAAGGTAAGTACTAAATTTCAGAAATATACAGTTCTTTACTTATTACTTAAAAGAAAATTTGCCAGCCCAACTTTTTAACATGGAAGTAGGCTTTTAATATCCAGATCACCCTAGATTTGAATCCTTACTCTGACATTTATAAGCTAAATGACTAGTAAAATTAAATGAACCTTAATTTTCTCCTATATAAATGAGAGTTATAAAGACTAAATAAAGCATGCGGTACAATACCTGATTCAATAGAAAAATTCCTATTTATACCTTAAGTTTTCATTCAATGGCCAATTCAAAAAGGATACAAACTATTTTTAAAGCAACTAATAACTGTGGTCATTGTCTTGGTAGTCTATAAAGGAAATCTCCTGAATCATCATGGAGTGCCTGTGAGAGTACTCAATCACCGTGGCTGGTGTGGCTGATGGAGGGTTTTGCCCTCAATTGGTAAAAACCACACCACCTGTGAAGCGCAATGGAGGAATACCTGGGAGGGTGTCGTACACACAGATGTGCTCAATAAATATTGTTGAATGAAAAATTGATGTTTCCCTTAATGGCTTTTAAATTATATATATTTTAAGATTATCCTTTTACATTTTCACTTCAAAACATTAAAATGTAAAAGGTTAATAATAAAAACAGCTTCGCCCTAGCCAGTTTGGCTCAGTGGATAGTGTTGGCCTGCGGACTGAAGGGTCCCAGGTTCCACTCCGGTCAAGGACATGTACCTTGGTTGCAGGCATATCCCCAATAGGGAGTGTGTAGGAGGCAGCTGAATTAATTTGTCTCTCATTGATGTTTCTAACTCTATCCCTCTCCCTTTCCATTCCTCTCTGTAAAAAACAAACAAACAATAAAATATATATTTTTTAAAATAAATAAAAATAGCTTCCCCAACAAAAGAAACTGCTGCTTATAACTAATTAACCCTGGCTGGCTTGGCTCAGTGGATAGAGTATCAGCCTGTGGACAGAAAGGTCCCAGGTTTGATTCTGCTCAGGGCACATGCTCAGGTTACTGGCTCGATCTCCAGTAGGGGGCGTGCAGGAGGCAGCCAATCCATGATTCTCTCCTATTGTGGATGTTCCTATCTCTCTCTCCCTCTCTATTCCTCTCTGAAATCAATAAAAATACATAATTTTTTTTAAAGTACTAATTAGCCCTAACCTGTTTGGCTCAGTGGTTAGAGTGTCCGCCTGCAGACTCAAGGGTCCCAGGTTTGATTCCAGTCAGGGGCATGTACCTTGGTTGCCCAGTGGGGAGAATGTAAGGAGACAGCTGATTGATGTTTATCTCATCAATGTTTCTGGCTCTTTATCCCTCTCCCTTCCGCTGTAAAAAAAATCAATAGAACATATTTGAAAAAATAAAATAATCACCTCTAAATGGATTTTTTAAAAGTATTAATTAGCAAAATATACCAAAATCCAAAAAATAAATTGCAATTTTCTACCAAAGAAATTTTATAAAGTAAAACAATAAAATGAGCACCTCAAAAAAAGAAAGTACTATCCATTCCATTTCCAGAACAACTTACCTTTTCACACACCTTCCTTTTGCAGATTTGAAATCCAGATTCTCCCACAATCACCAGCCTTCACTTCTGTTTGATTCAATAGCATACACACTGAGTCTCTCTTTCGCTATTAAATACATCAGTAGAATGCACACTAGTCTTATTTTGTTTCCTACCTATGAAAACCAAAGTGCAAAAGTCCTAAAGTCAAAATTACAAAACAAAACTTGAGATTAAACAACGTGCAGAAATAATTGTAAAGACTCCCCATTTTTCACCAAAATAACTGTAAAGGTTCCCCATTTTTTGCCCCAATACTTTGAAATGAATTTTGAATAGATTTTTTTTCCCCAAAATAGGGAAAGAACTCTTGCACTTTAATGGGAGGGCAAGGAGTTCAAAGTAAACCGTACTAAAATAAGCCAATTCCAAACAGGTGAGATACCATCAGTGTGTGTGTGCTGTTGCAGGAAACAGAATGGAGAGCCGTAATTGGGAGTCTGCACTTCATATCTGCAAAAGAAAAGTGAAAAGGTTACCTTAACTCTAGAGACTATTTTCCTCACCTATTTAAAGCAATATTTAAAATCAAAAGATGAAAATGTGCTGGATAAAACAGACTTTTGGGTGAACTTATTTAACACGTAGATTTAAACTGTATCTGCAATATTATAAGTCCGTATGGGAACACATACCACAACACCATCTTGATATTCAAGGTTTTTAAAAAATCCAATCTCTTCTTTAGCCTTTCCTTAACACTATCATCATAATTAGCCAAACGTGTTTCCTGTTGAACAATTACCTAAGGAGAATGAGTTACAACTGTAAGAATAACCGTCAAAAGGCTCACTTTAAATACACGCTCTTCCCCACGGTAAGTGACAGGTAACCTTGGGAACCCCATGCGCACACCCCCCTCTCCGCCCTTAATGAAGTTCTGGGTGGATTTGCGAACAGAGTGCCTCACGAGCCATCTCCGCGGCCAGACACCGGTTCCCGGGACAAGTGCTTTGCGGTCGGCATTAACGCAGCCCCCACCCTAGAGCGGCTGTGCCGCGCGAACGGAGCCCGGGGTGGGGCGAGCTCTGCAGACCCGCCTGGCCCCCGCGCCCCCCGCGCCCCCGCGCCCCCGCCCGGCGCACACCTGCCCTCGCCGCTCACCTGGGCAGGGACCGCCCTCGCCCGGCCTCGCGCGCCGGCCCCACTCGGAGCGCGCGCCACGCGGGGACCGAGGGCGGTGCGGGCGGCGGGGCGCCGGCAGGCAGGGTGCGGGGGCCGCCCCGGCTGCCTCCCTCCCGGGGGACCGAGCAGCCCGGGCGCCCCGGGCGCGCTGGGGATGGGCGCGGCGCGGTACCTTTTGGACAGATCCATGAGGACCCCGGAGAAGAGCTTCTCTCCCAGGCGGAACGACACGACGAGCGCGTCCTCAATGATGTGGTCCAGCGTGACCCGCACCTCCGAGCCGGGGATGAGTTGCGACACCGCGGAGTCCCCGCCCGCCGGCGGCAGCAGCGCCGGGGCGGCAGGCTGGGGCAGCGGCGGCTCCGGGCGCTCCTCGGGAGCCGGGGGCTGCTCGGGCGGTGGCGCGGGGGAAGGGGGGAAATCGAGCCCCTCCTGAGGAGCGGCTGCCGCCGGCTCTACCACCGGGACCGGCAGCTTCTCCTCAGCCTCCGGCTTCGGCCCCGCCGCCTCCGGGCTGCGAGCAAGCTCCCGCGGCGGCGAGAGCGGCGGCTCGTCGGCCTGAGGAGCGGACGGCTGCCCATCGGCCTCGCCGTCCGGCACAGATGCTTCGGTGGCCGTGACCGGGAGGGTGTCAGCACCCGCCTCGCTGCCGGGGATGGGCTCCATCTCCGGCTCGGCCTCGCCGGCGCCCCCCTCCCCGGGGGACGCCGCAGTCGCTGCCGCCTCTGCAGCCACGGCCGCCATTTTCTTCCTGGCTTCTCCCTCCTCCAACTCCGGTTGCAGCGGCTGTGGCGGCAGCGCTGCTTGGTTCCCTGGGCCTTCCCCTCCCTCCCGCGAACAGTTTCGTCCCGCCCTTCCACTGATGCTCGTTATTGGCACCGCGCCATTGGCCCCGTCCTCCACTCCTCCCTCGCTTGTGATATGCCATTGGCCAGAGGGATGTCTATTATCTAGTCAGTCCATCCCTCCCATGTAGAGTAGGAACTTCTCATTGGCCAGGTGAGTTATCAAAGGTCCAATGGAAGTGGAGGGGCGGTCTCAGAGTGGGCGGGGAAAGTAAAAAAAACTGAGCCATATACTTACAGCTTCTCACTATTGGCTAGGAGAGGAAATAAAATTTTATGGTTGGCCTACACTCCTGCCCGTTATCAGCCAGGCTTTCAGAGAAGGGAGAAAGGAGGGAATCACGTGGCGTGCCAGTTCTTTCAAAGGAGACTTAGGGGAGGAGAAACAAGCGAATGAGGGAGGGGAAATGCTTCCCAAGAATCACTGCGCAGTGGTCTTTAGAATAAATGTTATTTCTAGGCGCGGACCTGCTTGCGGCCGCTTGTGGGCACGACAAGTTTCCTTGGGAAAGACAACTAAAGTTTGAAAATAATTCTACAAACACTGGTATGCTAGTCACCGTGCTAGGTGCTGGAGATAAAATGATGTGCAAAACAATCCCTATCACCTTATGGTAGCTGGTCCGGACCCACCCCAGAATATTTTCCTTGACTTCACTTTCTAGGAAAATGCTAATAGAAAGCACAATTGATTAACCTAATGAAAGTTCCCGAAAGCAGTCTTTGAGGCTCCCACGCTAATATTGCTTGTTCTCCCAAAATCACAAGAAAATGGGTGCGTCCTTACTTAAGCGTTTTTTTCTTTCCTGTCCTCATGCCACTGATACAAAGAAGTCTCTCTCTTCAGTGTTATAATGCTCATACTATTCTATTCTTACTTTAAGACTCTTGGTTTGGATGTCTGGAAGAAGCTTCTGAATCCACTTCTCCCAAATTGCACTTCAGAGTCAGCGTTCTCTCCAGACACTGAGAATACCTACGGCAGGGAGAGAAGAAAAGTTGCCCGCATTAAGGAGAGTAAAATAAAATCCTAAAGGATTACAGCTAACATTTGAGGATCTACTATATACCAGGCACTAGTACAGACACTTAGTGTACCATCTCATGTAATTCTTACAATATTCCTATGAGGTAGGTACTATCATTATACCTATTTTATAAATAAAGAAATTGAGGTGCCCAAGGTCACTCAGCTAGTTAAGTTGCAGAGTCACAATTCCAGCTTTACACTGGAAAGACTGAAAATAGCAAAAAGTAAATATCACTATATGCTCTATTTCAAGCCACAAGACTGTTGGGAAAAGGCCAGTAGGAAATCCCTGTCAGATCAGGTTCAGCATCTCCAGAGTAATAGAAGGAAATGAGTTTACCGATGTCTACTCTGCCACAGATTTTCTCATAAGCTTTCATTTAAATGCCTGCACTAAGTCTTCTTTCTTTTTACAGATAAACTGATCTTAGCCAGGTTAAGGATCTTCTTTAGGATCACGCAGATGGCTAGTAGCAAATCCTATCTAACTTTTTAAGTGCATGATTGTTTCACCCAGTTACTGAACAAATAATTTCCTGCAGGTTTGACTGCGGTAAATAGATGTGGATTCCACCTTACAGGGTCCTCAGTATGATCATCATTATAGTTCATCATTACCAATTAATTAAACACAGGGAGAAAAATATAGCTCAGGTCCTAGGTCCCAAATACCTCTTGTATTGATTCACTGCAAGACACTGCGGTGAATTATTTAAATTAAAGATTTATGGCAGATTGTGGCATACCAAGTTACCCTCCTAAATCATTTTTTCACTCTGCAACTCAAGAACTACTACCTTCAAGTGTACCCTCTTGGTGAAGGTACAGACATTAAAAGTTCTAATCCTTCTCTCTCATTACTGATGTTTCTCTCTCTTGTCTTTCAAGGCCCTCTGTTCCTACTCTATCTTTCAAGGTCTCTTTATATGGTCATGATTTTTTTTCATCCATTTATTCAACAAATATTGAAGACCTACTACTATATGTCTGTTACTGCACTAGGAAGGCAGAAGTCATGCAGGAAAAAAAAAAAATGAAAGACTTAGTACCTGGCCTCTCTGGACTTACTTTTCTGGTTAGAAAGTTAGAAAATAAAGAATAAACAAGATTATTATAGATTGTGACCACTGCCTTAAAAGAAATAAACAGGTGATAGGGAGTAGCTGCGGAGGCGGAAGAAAGCATCTACTTTACAGAAAGTAGTCAGAAAAGGCCCCACAGGACAAGACATTTTAGTAAGTTGCAAAGGATAAGGAGGAGGCAGCTATTAGCATTGCTTGATGGATATTTGGGTCAAAAGGAACTGCAATTGCAAAAGTCTTGAGGCAAAAGATGTCTTATTCCAGAAATGGAAAGGCAACCAGTGTAACTGAGTAAGTGGGTAAGATAAGATTGAAAAGGAAGACAGGAGCCAACTATATTCTATGCTCTACAGATAAGAGATACTACCCTCAAGGAATTCTAAATCCAGTGAAAACCTAGCTTTCATAAATTTTGTTGTATTATGGTCATTCTGTATTCAGCTTCCTCCTGGCACAAAATCAGCATAGAGAAGGCCCTTGGTATTTGTGGAATGCATAGCTCCATGGTATTTGTGGCTGGCTGGCTGGCTGGCTGGAGGATTGGATGGGTGGTTGGATGGTGTCTTAGTCTCTTCAGAGTGCTAGAACCAAATACCAGGACTTGATGGCTTATTAACAACAGAAATTTATTTCTTACAGTTCTTCAGGCTGGAAATGCAAGATCAGGGCACCAGCATGGTGAAATGAAGGCCTTTTTTCAGGCTGCAGACTGCTCTTGTATACTCACATGGCAAAAAGCGGCAAGGGAGCTTTCTTGGAGGCTCCAGAGGGAAGATGAGAGTGGGAGTTGGGGGGAGGGGAATTTTGGAAACTATTCCATCCTGCTTTGACCTTAGGAAGTCCTATTTCATCTCCCACCGTGGACTTCCCAGGAAGACTTCATTTAAAATAAAATGCCCCATTGCTCACAAGGTCACACCCTATGAAATCCTTTCACTAGAGAGGAAGTGGTGAAGGTACAGACATTGAAAGTCCTAATTTTTCTCTCTCATTACTGATGGTTCTCTCTCTCTCTGTCCTTTCTTCTTTGAAATCAATTAAAAGGTATTTTTAAAAAAGAGTCTAAATCCTGCCCAGCTGGTGTGGCTCAGTGTTTGAGTGTCAACCTATGAACCAAGAAGCTATGGTTCTATTCCCGGTCAAGGCACTTCCCCGGGCTTGATCCCCAGAAGGAACATGCAGAAGGCAGTCAATTGATAATTCCTCTCTCAACCTTCATGTTTCTTTCTCCCTTCCTCTCTGGAATCAATATATATATATATATATATATATATATATATATATATATATATATATATATGTGTGTGTGTGTGTGTGTGTGTGTGTGTGTGTGTGTGTGTGTGTGTTTTAAAGGTATTAATCTCATTCAAGTAGGCCCTGTCTTCATGACCTAATCACTTCCCATATGCCCCACCTCCTAATACTATCACCTTAGGGGTTAGGATTTCAACAAAGAAATTTTGGAGGGACACAAATATTCAGACTATAGCAGATGGATAGCTGGTTGATTAGAAGATGACTGAAGGAATGGCTGGGTGGCTGGGTGGAGGGATAGGAATCCAGCTGACTACTCAAGGACATCTTCACTATCACAGTAGACTCTGATCTCAAGCTCTGTGGAAGATACCAAAGTTTAGTGACGAAAATCTCAGAGAGTGGAAACGAATGAATGAAACTGTATGTGACTCTCAGTCGGCCTTCTGTATGATATGGGCAGAATGCAGTCTTAGGCAAGTTGTTTAAACTGTTTCCTCATTTATAAAATATCTTAATAACTAGCTTCCTATCAGGTTGGTGTGTTTGTTTATAAATTATATAACATATATAAAATGCTTAATAGAGACTCTAGATCATCATAAGTGTAGCTTCATAATTGTTAGCAACTAGTTCTAGAAATTATATTTTATTTTATCATTGCATCTGGGGTTGACCATACTCCAGGGCTCTGACTCTCAATAAGCAAAGTTGTGAAAAGCTAAGTAAAAACCCAAATACTGGGGTGTTGATTCATAGAGAAGGATAAGTATCTCTAATTGTAACTTAGTGGGGTTTTTTCTTTTGTTTTATTTTTCTGGGCCTGGTGTCTTAGGAAATCAAATACAGATAGAGGGTACCATGGGGAACAGAGATTCAAAGACTCAGAGCACATGGCTGTGAGTGTTGGCTGAATGAATGTCCCATCCTATAGCTATTTCTGTCCAGGTAACCACTATTTCTCTTCTAAAATCAGTCACTTATTCCCAAACCAAGACTTCGATGGATAACTACTGGCAAGCATGTCAATCACTGGCTCTCTCTCTCCATGTGTCTCAGTGGTTCTCAATGTATCAAGGGATCTCACTAACAATCTGCTAAAAAGCTATTTTTTACATACTGTGTGCTCTCATTTATATAAAGTACAAAAACAAATGTATGGTGGTAGAAGGTAGCATTTATCTTATCACTGTGTCTATTCTCTCTCTCTCTCTCTCTCTCTCTCTCTCTCTCTCTCTCTCTCTCTCTCTCTCTCTCTCTCTCGACTAGAATCAAGATGCCAGTAGGGGCTGCAATCTCATCTGAAAGCTTAAAAAAAGAAGGGTTCATTTCAAAGCTCATTCACATGATTCTTGGCAGGATTCAGATAATCAGTGGCTGTTGGTTAGGGGCTGTCCTCAGTTTCTGGCCACATGTGACTCTCCATAGAATGGTTCATAGTTACAGTTTATATCAGTAGAATGTAGGATAAGAGCCAGGCACAAATGGTGCAAGAAAGCGAGAAGCCACAGTCTTTTATAGCCTAATCTCAGTAGAGACATCCCCTTACTTATACTATTCTGTTCAGAAGCAAGTCACTAAGTCCAGCCTAGACACAAGGGGAGAACATTATACAAGAGCATGTATGAATACCAAAAGGTGGGAATCACTGAAAGCTGATCATCACACAATTTAAAGATTTTTTAAAATATGTATCAGAAATGTTCCCCAAATGCCCCCACTACATACTTATTCACAGGCTTTTAAGTGCCTTATAGCTCATACTATCTGCCCCCTAGCAACAGATCCTCACTTTAGCGCACCAGGTAGGAAAGGTGATCATATTTCAAAGGCAAACCCCTCTATTGAGGACAATCTGTGTAAGGAGAGTCATCATTGATCGAACCATTTAGTGAGCACCTACTGTGTGCCAGGCAGAGACAGCAGCCAGAGGAGCCTAGGGCAGTGGTCAGGAAACTCTTAAGTCAACAGAGCCAAATATCAACAGTACAATTGAAATTTCGTGGAAGAGCCACACTCACGGGGCTAAAGAGCCACACATAGCTCTAGAGCCGCAGTTTGCCAACCACTGGCCTCAGGGAATCAAGCATCAAAGGTGGGTACTCCCTTGAAACATATTCCTCCACAGTCTAGGTGTTCTTTCACATGCTTTCCCTTCCTTTATATATTTTCAAGAGATGCTATGCCAGCATGGTTCCTTAAAAATGGACCCTGTGGCCGAAGCCAGTTTGGCTTGGCGGATAGAGCATCGGTCTGGGGACTGAAAGGTCCCAGGTTCGATTCTAGTCAGGGGCATGTGCCTTGGTTTCCAGTGTGGGATATGCAGGAGGTGGCTAATTGATGTCTCTCTCTCATCGATGTTTCTAGCTCTCTATCCCTCTCCCTTCCTCTCTGTAAAAAAAAATCAATAAAATATATTTTAAAAATAAAATAATAAAATAAAAGTGGACCCTGTGAGCACAACTTTGGAGGAAGTGGTTCTAGGTTGACCATCTTGGGTTGCTTGGGACTGAGGAGTTTCCTGAGATGCAGGATGTTTGGTGTTAAAAATGGGGCAAGTCATGGTAGATGGCCAGGCTTCAGGCTGTGTCTTGCAGAAATGAACAATGATCCTTACAACCACCCAGCAAGGAGTGGTCAGAGAAAGCTTCCGAAGCTGTAGACTGGGATTAGGATGTGAACTGGACCTGCCAGTCTCCAAAGAATGTACTCTTGACAACTTAGATCTTTGTGCTGTTTCTTATATTTCCTTAACCATCCCCTGGGACAGGATCCTTGGGTAAATGCATATCAGTGCACATTTTTTCCTGCCTTCTAATCCCAAACCCACAGATTGAACCTCACCTTAGAGTCTAACCACCCTGTTAGAGCCCACTCTCTCAAAAAGGTTCTAAGGATGTTTATTTACTTGACATTCCTCTCAGTTGAGTTCTCCCATCATTTCAAATGTGGTAGCTATTAAATTATTAGACCTAAAGTAAAGACTTTATTTTATGGCTTTCTTAGCATTGTGCTGGGCCAAGAAGTATCACCTAATATTGATCAAGTGCTTACTTTGTATCAGGTATTAAGTCAATTAAACTGTATTATATTCCTATGAGGTACATATAATTATCACCAATTCAGACTGAGGCATGTTAATTAAGTTGCCCAAGGTCACACAGGAAGTATGGTACCAGAGCATAAGCCCTATTTGCTCAGTGATTACAAAGAGCTCCTGTTTTCACTGGGAAGAATCATTTGCTCAGACAGCCTTAAGTGAAGCCTTCTGAAAAATGGGTGGAAACCTCAGCTAAAGAGGAACATGTGATCTGAGAACCATCCTTGAAAAACCACAAACGCAAGATCATTTTGACAAATGGTTTCTGTGCCATCATAGTTTCTCTGTCTTCGTTTTCTCCTCTGTAATATGAGAATAATAATAATCATTGCTACCCCAATTAGTTGCTGTGAAGGTTACCTTAAACTGGATCACGACTGGGAGGCAGGAACTATTCTTCTTATCCCTCCCAAAAGTCTGGCAGCCTGGGTGAGAGCGTGGAGATGATCTGATTCATCCTGGTATGTAAATTCCGAGCCAGAAGCTGAGGAACAAGGACTGGTCTTAGCATTTACTTCATGGCTGTTCATTTCCAAGTATCTCTTTTAAGTGTGTACATCCCCATTATTCCTCTGACTATATAGTTGCTACATATGCAAATATAAAAATGACCCGAATGTACAGTTTTAAGTTGTTTTGGTTCTTTTATTTTTTTAACCAAACATCTACTGTTTTATTTGTCTTTGTTTAAAAAACAGCAGAGACTTTTTTTTTTTTAAAGGAATGTATATATACTTATACCCAGAAAAAAGCCCTTTATTTGGTCTTGTTCATTAGTGCACCTCTCACAGGTAGCACAGTGCCGGGCATACAGTAGGATTTTAAAAATGTTTGTAGAATTCATAAACAAATGCCTCAATTAGTGAATAGTCATTTCCAAGGGCTTGGATCACTGTGGGTTTTCTTTTCTTTTACCCACCTTACATGTCCCAGTTTTCCTAATTTTCTCATTTTTCTACAATGAACATGTATTTCTCAAGGGAAAATGTTTAAATTATGACTTCATCAAAGAAATATATAAGCAGCCCTAACTGGTTTGGCTCAGTGGATAGGGCATCGGCCTGTGGATTGAAGGGTCTCAAGTTCAATTCCGGTCAAGGAAAGGCATGTACGTTGGTAGGGGGTGTGCAGGAGGCAGCTGATCGATGTTTCTCTCTCATTGATGTTTCTAACTCTCTATCCCTCTCCCTTCCTCTCTGTGGAAAATCAATAAAATATTTTTAAAACAAGAAATATATAAACAAATGAATAAAATGGGGTATGAGGCCCTACTGGCGTGGCATGGTTCAGTGGTTGAGCATTATTCTATGAACCAGGTCAAGGTACATGCCTGGGGTTGGGAGCTCAATTCCCAGTGTGGGGCGTGCAAAAGGTAGCAGATCAATGATTCTCTGCCCTTTCCCACCCTCTCCCCACCCCCTGGCCCCACTCTGTTCCTCTCCGAATCAATAAAATCTATTTTTAAAAAATGGGGCCTGGGTAATCTTGTAAGAGGAGGATTTTCAAACAAGGGCAGGGGTGAGTAGCCCCAGGACTGATGGGATTGCTGGGAATCTAATGGGGAGGAGGTACAACAGAGTCCCCATCCTAGAACTGAGACTGTACCAGCCTGCTGTTTGTGTTCTCCTTGGAGTCACATCTTCTTTTTCCACCCACTCTGGTGTGTTTCTGGGTAAAGGCAGGCAGCGAGTCTCAGAAGAGTTTTTCAAGGACTCTACATGATTCATAAGGATCTCTCCTGCTGCAGAGGAGGCCAGGGTCTTGGCTATCTCCATGGCGTGACATTGGAGATAGGGGTGTTCCTGCCCCTGCCCCAACACCACCGTCCCTGAACCTCTAGAAGTGACCCTTCCTTCTCTGTGAGTTGGCTCCTCTATTCAAATTAAAAATCCTTCCACTCAGCCTACTCCACCCAGGTCTGTGGATACTGACAAAGGGAACAGACAAGCCAATTTAGTTGTCGTCCTCTCTTTGTTCCCTTGACCTTGAGGCACTTCACTCAGCAGAGCACACTGTTCAGGAGCCCGGCAGAGTTCTGGAATGAAAGACAAGAGACCTTGGAGGGCTCTTGCAGCTCACACTTGTCCTCTCTGCTTTGGTCACCATAGTGACTTCTCTCTGAAGGCTCACTGTGGTAGTTTTTGCTCAATATTCATTCATAATAAGGCCACCTCTGCGTTTTCCACCCACTGGAGAACAGAGCACCACGTGCTTTGGCAGTCACTTGGCTGACACACTGGGCCTTTAAAACTGTTTGTGCGTGTGTGTGTGTGTGTCTGTGTGTGTGTGTGTGTGTGGCTGGGGAGGGTGGGGCAGTCCTCAGCTGCAGAGGGAAAGGTCAGAGCTAGGAAGGAATTCAGATTTCTCTGGTCCTATCCCCTCCGTTTACATAGGGACGGGATTTGCCTGAGGTTGCTCAGCCCCTCTAAGGGGCAGCCCTGACTGGCACAGGAGTGCCCTGCCTCAGGACCCAGTATTCACTGCACCCCTTTTCACAGGAGAATACAGGTCTCATCCCAGATTTTCTAATTCACTGGCCTTTGGTGCCAAGCATTGGAGTCACATTTCCTAGGACTGTCACTAAAGGTTCCTGAGATTTACGATAATCAGACCATGAGCCCCTGATGAAAGGCCAGAATAGAGCTCCTGTAGTGAGACAAAACACTTGCATTTCCAGTACAGATTTGTAAGTAAATTAGCTCATTTAATTCCCAAAATTACTCTTCAAAGTGACTATTATTCCCTCTTAAACGGAGAAACCTGCAGCCACAGAGAGTAGTTGAATGCATCCACTGGGAGTCAGGAGAATTGGAGACATAACTGCAATTCTCTGATGATAAAGAATGGCATAATCACTCATTAGTATTGGCAATGACTTCAGATTCAATGAGATCTCATCCTGCCTGTTTCCCTGCTGAGTGACTATGGACAGGTTACTTACCTTCTCTGAATCTCCATTTGCAAAAATAGCATAATAATAGAAAATAGCATAATAATAGAACCTATTTCATAGGGTCATTATAAGGATTAAGTGAAGTAATGCATGTAAATCACTGAGCACTGTGCCTGACACTTAATAAGTGATTTCTATTATTCCAATGTTAGAAAGTATTCTCCTGCTAGAACTGCCACAAAAGGAGAAAATTTACATCCCACTTCCATTCCAGGCTCGCCCAGAGCCTAAGGCCTTCCTCTGTGTCAGCCTAGGAACTAAGTACTTGGAAAAAAAAAGATAATCCAAAGAGAGGAAAGTGAATTTGAAAGATGCTTTCATAGCTTGATTTTGCATTTTTAAAAGATTCAGATAAGGGAAAAGAGGGGAAGTGTTGTAATTGCTCTCTTTCTCTCTCTCTATAGCTTTGCTGTTGCACCCTCCAAAGCTATGCTGCCCAACACAGTGGCCACCAGCCTCATATTATTGAACTCATGAAATGCAGTTGGTCCACATTAAGACATGTTGTAAGTATAAAATACATACCATATTTTAGAGGCTCAGTTGAATAAAAAAAATAATATAAAATAGCCCATTTGTCAATTTTATACTGATGACGTTAGAATCTTTTAAATAAAATACATTATTATAATTAATTGTGCCCATTTGCAGGAGAGATTCAGAGCTAGAAAGGTAATTGACCATATATAAGACATTCTGAGCTAGGGATGAGCTAGGAATGCACCTTGGGGGCTTTAACAGGTCATTACAGAATGGTAAGAGCAGATGTTTAGTAAATAAAACTTTGCCCTGCCCTAGCCGGTTTAGGTCAGTGGATAGAATGTCAACCTGAGGACTGAGGGTCCCAAGTTGGATTCCGGTCAAGGGCACAGGTTGTGGGCTTGATTCCCAGTGTGGAGCATGCAGGAGGCAGCCGATCAGTGATTCTCTTTCATCATTGATGTTTCTGTCTTTCCCTTCCTCTCTGAAATCAATAAAAATAAATTTAAAAACAAAAACAAAAAAAACAGCGTTGCCTTTCCATATCATAGGTCAAAAAAGGTTATCTCTGATAATCTCTTATAGGCAAGGCTCCTGACTCAAGTTCTTCTAGGTAGTTAAGTTTCTCTTGAATCTGAAGCTAAAACTACCTTTAGCTCAAAGTCATCTCAATACCATTGAAGTACACCTTGGGGTGGCTCATTTTGGATGCCTCCCATACTGGTCAACTCTAAAACCTGTTCTCCTTCATATCTATCTCATCATAACTGTCCCAGGAAGTGATTGCAGTTTGTATTTGGCTATAAATTGATTTTTGAGTTTCTGGGTATATGTTTTTTAGAATTTCAGGCTCTTCCTGGAAGGATGCAGATGAAACCGTGAGGGAGTAGGAGGCAGGAAACCCAACAAGAGCCTGGCCTTCACTGGACAGGGGGCGCTAGGGCCTTCGCATGGGCTCGTTTAGTAGCCAGAGCTTCCTGACATTTCCCATCAGAAGGAAAAATGAGAAGGGCTGGTTAGAGAGAAATCCCTCTTCCATATTCATGCAGGATGAAGTCAAATGTGTTTGATTTCTTTTTAAGTACTCCTATCACTTCAAAAGGTATTTCCCCAAATTCAAGTACAGACTGGGATGGGAGCCGTCCAAGGCTGCCAGGGGCTTTTCTACGTGACGGGATTTCAAACCAAGCCCCAATGCCTGAGTTAAAATTGATTTCTGGCTTGTCCACCTCCTTGCTTTGAGCTTTCAGAGCTCAGCCTTTAGGGAGAGCTTCCTGACTTCCAAAGCGGAGGGGAAATCTGCTCAGCATTCACCTTCTCCAATTCCAGTCCCAAAGGTGCAGATTTGCAGGCATTGGGGAAGCTAGCATTTTAAAGCCACAATATAAGAGAAGGCCATGATAATCATGTCTTTTAGTCATATTGGGCTTTGTGACTATAATGACTGTTACTTTGCTAGATGGTTTTGCAAACAGCAGTATCGTTTAGTCCGCAAGCAACCTAGGAGATCAGTCTTGTTCATCATACCTATAAGAAATCGGAGGCTGACCTAGCTGCTTTGGCTCAGAGGATAAAGCACTGGCTTGCGAACTGAAGGGTCCCAGGTTCAATTCCAGTCAAGGGCACATACCTCATTTGCAGGCTTGATCCCTGGCCCTGGTTGGGGGCAGGATGTGATGATTCTCACATCAATGCTTTTCTCCCCTCCCTTCCACTCTCTAGAAAACAAAAAAGAAAAGAAAACTGAGACTAAGAGAGGTTAAAAAACTTGCCTAAGTCCACCCAGATAGTAGGTAGTGGAGCCAGAATTCAAAGTGAGAATGCTATGTTTTCATTGCTTACTAAGCATGAGAAAATGAACATTACTAGCCCCATATAAGGTCACCAACTCAGGACTTCTCAGAATGTGGCCCTGAATGTACTGAGAAGTCTTCACAGGTGACCTGAAATCCATCAAAAAATAAATACCTAGGCTCACTTTTTTAACCACTCACTTGCCTCTGACCCAGTGGTAATCATATTTTGTTACTGCCCCACAATAATCCTTGTTTGGTAGAACCACTCATGGGGTTTGTGAAGGCTTTGGTCCAATGGCCAGCTTTTTTTAAAATATATTTTTATTGATTTCAGAGAGGAAGGGAGAGAGAGAAACATAAATGACAGAGAATCATCAATCAGTTGTCTCCTGCAAGCCACCTACTGAAACCTGGGCATGTACCCTGACTGGGATCGAACTGTGACATGGTTCACAGGTTGCTGCTCAACCACTGAACAACACCAGCTGGGCTAGTGACCAACTTTTAAGATGTGACTTTGCCTTTGAATTCATGGAAACTGGCACACAGCTCAGTTGATTTCAAAACCCAGATGATCTAGTTAGTATCTTCTGAGCCCAAGGAACTTGCCTTTCACTCAGCCTGAGCCCTGTACCCTCCTCCTGGTCTCTTTAGTGTCTCCTCATTCATCTTTCAGATCACAATTTCCTTCCTAGTCATAGGAACTGTATATCACTCACAGCTTGTAGCTTTTTCTATTTATTTGTGTGATTATTTATTTGTTTTCCCTTGCAGAGACAAAAAGAACAAAGACCAGACCTTCTTTTGCTCATCTCCAAACCCAAGCCCCAGGTCTGACATGTAATAGGCACTTAATACCTAATCCTTTTTTAAAATTGATTTCAGAGAGGAAGGAAGAGGGAAAGATAGAATCCTAGCTACCTTGGAGAAAGGGAAAGGACCTTGATGAGAGATGAACTAGAAATAGCAAGGAGCAGGCACATGTGAGCGGAGGCCACAGTTGCCTTCTTATTCCAGCTGGAAAATGTTCCTTGAAAAAGCTAGAGCCTTATTAGGATTGTCTTTAGACTGAGATAACAGCGATGAGAAAGAATCACAGGCACTCAATGCCTAAGCCTTACAGAACGCCAACTATGGGTCAGGGATTGTGCTGAGCACTTCATATATATTCACTCACTCAGTTCTTACAACCTTCTAATCCCCATTTCACAGATGAGCAAACTGAGGCACGGAAAAGTCAAGTGGTCACATAAGCTTAAAAGGCTTAAAACATACCAAGCTAGTCGATGGCAAAGCTCAGATTCAAACTCTGGCAGTGGAACTCCAAATTTGAAAGTCTTGATTGATGGCTTAATTAATGACTTGTGGAAGAACCAACCCACAATTCATCTGGGGGAGACTAGAGCTAATGCCTGACCAGATAGGGCTGATCTGTGTATCCAGGCAACATAGCCAGAGCACCAATCCTCAGAGAGATGCCAAGTACGCTGGGAAAGAACGGGCTTTGGAGGCAGTCTTCAGATTACATTCTGGCTCCTTCATTTACCCTTTGGCCCCCAGTTCTTCCATCTGCTATCGGGGTTAGTAATTCCTACCCTCAAGAATATTATGAATATTGGATGACCTAATGGACATGAAACAACTTGCCATGATGCATCCCCCCTGGCAGCAGATGTTCAACACTTTTGTTTCTTTAGTCAATGTCTCTCTGTCATCTCAGTCTAAAGACAATCATATTAAGGCTCTAGCTTTTTTCAAGGAACATTCTCCAGCTGGGATACAAAGGCAGCTGTGGCCTCTGCTCACGTGTGCCTGCTCCATGCTATTTCTAGCTCATCTCTCATCAACGTCCTTTCCCTTTCTCCAAGGTAGCTAGGATACAGACTTGTTAGACCTGGCCCTCAATTCCCTGAGGTGGCCAACGCAGGGCCTTGGACAGGAAGACACATGAGGAAGCCAAAAAGGACAGAATCAATAGGAAAAAATTTATCCTGAGAATGGGGGCAGAGCTTCTGCCTCTAACGTTTCCACCTTTCATGGATCCAAAATTTTAAGAATAACTTTTACTTACCAAAAATCATTGTAGCTTCCAACCCCTTCAAAACTGCTGCCTTTATTACCAAATCCACTGACTCCAAATCAACCATCACATCTGCCACCAAAGGCATCTCAACCAGGTTCATCCAGGTTACAGTATAGAATATTATAAAAAAAGAAATAAAGTAATGATGCATGCAATAACCTGGATTATTCTATCTGAAAGAAGCCAGGCCCAAAGAACTACATATTGCATAATTTTGTTTCTATGAAATGTCCAAATTAGGCAAATCTGTAGAGACAGAAAGTAGATCAGTGATTGCCTAGGGCTGGGGATAGTGGAGAAGAAATGGTTAGGGATTGTTAATGGGTAGCGATTTCTTTTTGGGATAATGAAAATATTCTAAAATTGATTTTGATGATGGTTGCTCAGCTCTGTGAGTATACCAAAAAAGCACTGAACCATATACTTAAATTAATGACTGTTATTTTAATTATATCTCAATAAACTTGTTATAATAAAAATTAATAATAAGGCCTAGTTACCACATAGCTTCTCTGAGACTCAGTTCCTCATTCAGTCATTCAGTCATCCAGTATTCATAAAATCCAACCATGTGCCTGCCAGGCACCATTCTTGTCATTGAGCATACAGTGGTTTACAATCCAGACAAGTGCTGGACCCTCACAAGGCTAACATTCTAATGAAGGGCGGCAAAATATAACCAAATAGATTTTAGAGAGATCATTTCAGATAGTGGTACCTGCCACAAACAAATTAAATAAGTTTTAAAATGGAAAGTGACTGGGAGGAAGGGAAAAGTTAGCTACTTTCAATAGGTTGTTAAGCAAAGCTTATTTGAGGAGGTGTCCTGTAACTGAGTCATTTATTCATTCGTTCATTCGTGCAAACATCCTTTGAGCTTCTACAGGCATTGTGATAGGATCTCGTTCTACTGCCAATTCAGTATCAATCAATGCTTTTTTGGGTGGACTAATATGTTTCCTTGCTCAAGTCAGTGCCCATCTGATTTGTGATAAGTCTTTATGGCATCTTTCCCTTTCTCTTATCTATAGGAGGGTAGAGGTAACAAAAACTGTTTCCCCTTGAGACGGTGAAGTAAAAATCATTCAACAGTTAGAAAGCCAGAATATAAAACAAATATTTTCTCAAAGTCAGTGCCACAGACTAAACACTGGTTTTGTTCAAGCCCCTGGGAATGTCCCTATATCTTACATAAACCTGGTTGACAAATGAGAAATGGAGCCGCAAAGGGTGAAACTGCTAGCTGGTTGGGCCTTGGTCTTGGCATAACAATTCCAGTGGGCCTTCAGGTCCAGACTTGTGTAGTTCAGAACAGTTCTTTCAGTTTCTTTATGAGCTCATGGCTTTCCCTATGAGGACTCTAATCCCAGGCCAATGATCAGAGAGCACTAGGTGGCTCAAAGACCCCTGACTCCCAAGGGCTCACCACCAATGCTGTAAAATTTATTTATTGATTTGAGAAAGAGAGAGAGAGAGAGAGAAAGATTTGAGGTTCTACCCATGTATGCATTCATTGGTTGCTTCTTCTATGTGTCCTGACCAGGGACCAAACCCACAACCTTGGCACATCAGGACAATGCTCCAACCAATTTGAATGCCACCCAAAGTGGGTATTTGTGAGCTTAATTAATATAGCAAACAGCCCCTTTGTTAGGATTTGAGGCAGGTCACAAAAGGCAGACTGAGCTCTTCTCTCTTGTGGCCATCGTAGGAGCACCAGCGGTCAAAATGAAGTTCAATCCCTTTGTGACTTCTGACCAGCGCAAGAACCATAAATGGTATTTCAATGCACCTTCCCACATTCAAAGTAATATAATGTCTTCTCCTCTTTCCAAAGAGCTGAGACAGAAGTACAATGCTCGGTCCATGCCCATCTGAAAGGATGATGAAGTTCAGGTTGCTCGAAGACATTACAATGGGCAGCAAATTGGCAAAGTAGTCCAGGTTTACAGGAAGAAACATGTCATCTATATTGAATGAGTGCAATGGGAGAAAGCTAATGATACAACTGTTCATGTGGGCATTCACACCAGTTAAGGTGGTTATCACTAGACCAAAGCTGACAAAGACCACAAAAAAGTCTTTGAATGTAAAGCAAATCTTGCCAAGTAGGAAAGGAAAAGAGAAAGTACAAGGAAGAAACAATTGAGAAGATGCAGGAATAAAGTAATATTATATACAACTTCCATTAAAAACTTAAAAAAAAAATAGACTGACCTCAGAAGACAAAAGGAAAAATCCAACTAAATTTGTATCTTACTTGAATCTCATCACTTTTTTGGGCTATAGTTTTTCTATTTGTGAAGCAAGGAGGTCAGACAGTTCTGGGACAACTAACACCAGACCTACATTCTGCCACACATACTCTGGTCATGGCAGATGTCACTAATTGATCAGGTACTCTTAAGAATCAGCCTCAGAATTTTTCTCAACACAGACTTCTAATCATGTGTCAGCAGTGGATCAGCAATGCACATAGCTAATCAGCTACTAGCCATGTTCCTGAATTGGGTCGCTTCTAAAGGGCACATCCAGCTCGGATAGTCAGAAGCATTAGAGCGTCTAGTTTGCAATCACAACAGGAGGCCAGTATGGTAGCAGTAGGAAAGGAAGGTAGACATTAGAATCAGAAAGTCCTTGGTTTGGATTCCAGCAGCTTCACTTCCTGGTTATGCAAACTTGGGTGAGCTAGTTCTCATTGAAAACAGGATCAGAGTTGCTGACACATAAGGGGTTGTACAAATTAAATTAGTAAGTACCTATAAGGTACCTATTGTTTGCACACGGAACATAAACAACGCCCAGAAAATGTGTACAACCAGAGACATGCCTTCTACCCTTTCCGTGCCACACAGCAGAGAAGCCCTGACAAGTGGCTCCTGACTTGCGCTGCCTGGAGTCCCCTCCTCCACAGGCTGTCTCTTCTGTCAATGTCAGATTGTTCTCCGCCCTCCCAAAGCTCCCTGGGGCCTGCTGTCACATCAGGGAACGCAGAGCAACCTGGCAGTCTTTTGGACATGGCAGAAGCTTGAGAGAACCATCTGAGGTCAGTGAACTGTGGGCTTTCCGTTAGCTCTCACACTTGGTCTCTGCTTAAGGACGACAGCACCAGATGCTCGGGGCAGATGGGAATATAGTATCCTAGAAGCAGGGCGGTAGCGTGGCTGTTTCTCATCTCTCAGTTTAGGTACCAGGGGTCATTATAGGAAAAGTTGGTGTATAATTTCTCTAGACCCCCAGATGGCAAATTTATGGCCCAAATATCAGCAATCCCTCCACAGATACCACACCACTATTACTGTAATGATTGAGACCTGGGTTCTCTGGGAGGTAGACTCTGAGAGATCTGCACGCAGGAATTTTACTGTGGATACTTTCAGGACCAACAGTTGTGGGAAGGGAGGGAAGTAGGATGAGGCAGGGGAGAAACTGATTTATGATGTATGTGCAAAAAAGGTCACTACTAGGAGCTCAAGAGCTGGAATGACTTGTATGAACTTGCCTACTTTTAGAACAGTTTCATCACTGTGAAAAGTTCTACTGGACGGCACTGCCCTGGACCTACACCCCAATTGCCCCTTTATCAACTTCAAAAGTTAAGGCATCCCCCAAACACCTGTGTTTCCCTTAGCAACCCATCTGTCATTGGGTGGTGATGATGAGCAAGGATAAGGGATATGTAAATGTGGTTGTTAACAGAAATATCTATCAAGTGCAAACCTTTCTGGCCAACTAGGGACCCACAGATGACTTCTTCTCCTCAAAAGTCAGTATTTGTAAGGTAAGATGTACAGTTCATACTTCACTTATTCATTCTTCCAACAAACCTTTATTAGGTTCAGTCTAGAGCCTGGCACTGAGCTGGGTGCTGAGGGTATTAAGATGAATTAGAGACGGTCCTTGCCCTCAGGATGTTCCCAGTTCAGTGGGAGAAACACAAGTTACAGCTTGATTGGGAGCACATGTATGGGACCAGAAGAACATGTATGATTTCACCAGATGGCTAAATACTCCTGCAACAACAAAAGACAAAAGAGTGAGCATGTGTAAGGTGTTTTTGCCCCTGGGAAGACCTTTGGCAACCTCTGGAGACATTTTTGGTTGTCAAAACTAGGGAAAGGGTATGCCCCTGGCATCTGATGGGTAGAGAGACTAGGGATGCTACTCAACATCCTATACTGAATGATCCAGTAATCCCACTTCTGGGTATTGTCAAGGAAATAAAATTTATTCAAGTTAATCAACTAATCTAGCAGATGGAAAGGGGCTCCAAGAAGTTGTACAAAATGAAAGACTTTTATACGCAGAAGGAAGTGGGAACAAGAAGGCAAAAAGCTGATAGGTTGTGTCACTTTTCTTCAGGGAATGGCAGGTGTCAATCAGGAAGATTAACTAACTAGTGCTGATCAGGTGACTCCTGACTGACTAGTTTAAAACTCAATTTCTGGGAGAAGCCAAAACTATTATTAAGTCTCAGTTGGGTGAGATGAGGCTTAACATTAGTAACTCTATTTTAGGCCTGTTGACTTGTTTTTAACAATATATATCCAAAACAATTGAAAGCAGGGACCTGAACAGATATTTGCTCATAGCAGCTCATATTGCTCATTCACCCTTGCTGATAGCAGCATTATTCACAATAGCAAAGAGGTGGAAACAACCCAAAGTCCATCAGTAAATGATAAAGAAAATGTGGTATATACCTACAATAGAATACTATTCAACCTTAAAAAGGAAGCATATTTTCATACATGCTACCATGAAGAAAAACCTTAAAAACATCATGCTAAGGGAAATAAGCCAGATACAAGATGATAAATATTGTGATTTTACTCATATAAGATACCTAAAACAGACAAATTCATTGAGATGGAAAGTAGAATGGTGACTACAAGAGGCTGGCTGTACCTGATGCCACTGAATTGAACACCTAAAAAATGATTAAAATGGTAAATTTTATGTTATATATATTTTACCACAACAATAGCAAAAAAGGTTCTCTGAGGTCACTGTATAAGGCCTCAGTACAGGGCCAAATACTTACTATTGTCACTTTTTTTCCTAAAGGTATTCTAAGAAAGAAAGGAACCAAGAGCTAAAGGAGAAGCATATAAGTTGGCTAACTCTGTCTGTGGTCTGGGTCAGGGACCCTCTCACAGCTGAGGTGACAATGGTTGAGACCTGGCTATCTAGTTGGAAGGGGGAGCTTGGGGAGGCCAAAAATGCAACTCCTGTAAATTCCTGGAAGGCAGCTCCACATGCTTAGCAGGAGCTGGAGCTGGGTATGGTCCACCTGGGTGAGCCCTTCTCTGTGACTGCCTGCAGTCCTCACCATTTCCGGGCCTGAGACTTTTGCATTTGGTATCTTGATTGCTGACCTGTTCCAGCAGCTGCTAAACCAACGATGGGCCTTTTTTGAAACCCCAGTGGGCGGCAGAGAATAAATAAGCCTGGCCCTCCCAGCTTTTGTCCAGAGAGAAAATAGCCAGAGCACCTGCTCTCAGAGGCATCAGTTGCCGCCTGATCTCCTTTGTACATTCTTTGTATAGATATGATTTTAGAGGAAAGACCTTTAGGAGTCATCTTCATCTAACCCACTCATTTTACAATGAAGCAAGTTAACACAATGCCAGGGAAGGAAAGAGACTTGGCATGAAAGGCTGTGGTTCGAATCCCAGCCGGCTGCTTTCAAGCTCTGCAACTCGGACAAGTTATTTAACTTCTAGAAGTCTCATTTCTCCTCAGGAAAGTAAGGATATTACCTTCCTTTCGGAGATCTGAGGAACGGAGACCACAATGGAGCGGAAACTCACAGACAGCCACGTGACAGATGCTGCATGGCAACCGCTCCGGATCACACTCTCCACCAGCCACATCTCCTCACTCTCCATCACTGGCCCGGTGTTATTGTCTCTTGACATTTATCCTAACCTGACATTGTTTATGTGTGTGCTCCTTGGTTTTATTCTTCCCCCTTCCTCCATTCTGGCCCAGCAGCTAGGGCTGTGTCTATCTAGCACATTACGGGCATTTATTAAATGTTTGTGGAATAAGTGGCACTCTAGCATCACTCTGGGATTAGACCAAGCTTGTTTATTTGAATGCCACACAACAAAAGGCTCCTTTAGGTAAATTATTTCAGTAATTGTTAAGAAGCCATCAGCCTGAGAGAGATATTCAGCTGTACGAACAGAAGGTAGTTCATCTCTCCAGGGCCTGAAAGAGTAAATTAAACGAAGGCTTTTTGTGCCAGTACCTCCTTTGCCAGAATAGGAAGGGAAACCCAGGAGAAGCACTGGGGTGCTGAGGGTAGAGGTAGGAGGAAAATGGATATGATGTGGGTAAGACAGTACAACAGTGGGGGGACTAAAACTACCCAGAGCTACATTAGTTTTTCTAGGATTTTGAGTTCTTAGAAATCATTGTGTTAAATCAGGGCAGCTTACTGGTGTAATACAAAGGCTCTGGGGCCAAAACTAGCTTCATCCCTTACTGCCTGTGTGACTGGAGTCAGGCTGGGTTCCTCTCTGAGCCTCAGTTTCTTCATCTGTAAAATGGGATAATAGCAATAGGTACTTTACAAAGTTATCCCAGAATTAAATGAGAACAATCACATAAAGGTCAGAATAGTGCGCTGTTGAAATACATCTCAAGGCTCTAGACCATTGTTTCTCAACCTTCCTAAGGCTGCGGCCCTTGCATACAGTTCCTCATGTGGTGGTGACCCCCAACCATGAAATTTTGCTACTGTTATGCATCATGATGTAAATATCTGCATTTTCCGATGGTCTTAGGCGACCACTGTGAAACAGTCGTTTAACCCCCAAAGGGGTCGTGACCCACAGGTTGAGAACCACTGCTCTAGATGGAGCCATTCTTGCATGAAATGTCAAGTCAGCAGACCAAAATTTAGGTAACTTAGTATCAGGAAAATATTCTGCCTAACCAGATATGCAGTATATCTAGTCAGCCAATCCCCAAGCAACAAGCTACCTCAGACCTCTATACTTATTTCCTTCTTTCTTATTCATTTTCTATCTTTCTCTTCCCTATTCCTTATTCTTTATTCTATGAAAGCTTCCTGCTTTTCACCCCCTTTCAAAGTTCTCTACATCCTTGGGAATGGAGACTGCCTGCTTCATGAAGTATTAAATATAATTTGTTTATATTACCCAAATTGCCTTCTTTAATCATTTTTAGCAGTGCTCAGTGCAGGGGAGTGGCTGAATAATTCTTAGCTACATTTTCATCCAAATGAAATGTTAAGATGCAGAGCAGAGACATGCCTGCCAGTTGGTGTCAGAGCATAGGCTAGAACTCATTGCTCTTGGTTTGTGCTCTTCATTCCACTACCTGTTGTGGCTGCCAATTCTTGTCCCCAAGAGCCTTGGAGCTAAGAAGGGAACCTGAATGTGTAAAAAATAAATCTCAGGAACACAGAGCGTGACCACTGAGGCTTAGTACGTGCAGTGACTTTAGGATCTTCAGAAAGAACCTCTTAACCCAGAATGATGGTGATGAGTATAGTTTATTGAGTGCTTTTTTCTATGTGCAAGATACTAGATGAATGCCTTAAATGAATTAAGTCATTTAATCTTCAAAGCAACCCTGGGAAGAAGGAGCTCGCAGAACTCCCATTTCATAGATGTGGAAAGTAAGGCCATGAGAAGTTTAGTTCAAGCTGCTAGTATGCAGCTTCCCCTCCTCGCCTCACCACAGAATGAAGTTCCACTCTTAAAGAGTTCTATCTCTGGTTCACAGCCTCACGCCCTGTAAACATTCCAGGCTATATACTAAGCCTTGCCTGTGTTGTACACATTGGAATCTGTTCACAGTAGACTCTCAGAGTTGAAAGAAATATGAGCAATAATGATAGCTAATACTATTGTTGTGAGTTCACTTAACCTTTAGAAACAAGACCATAAAGCAGTACCATTATTATTTTTGTCTTACAAATGCAGAAACAGAAGCAGAGAGAGGTTAAGTTAGTGGTCACTAGAAAGGCAATGGCTGATAAATGGAGCAAGGTCTTGAACCTGGGCTACAGGCAACCTTGTGCTCCTCACTTTACACTGTCCTGTGTCATGACTGACTACCCACCCACTTGCTTAATATCTATTTGCAGGCTCAGGTGCTCCTCTGTGAATCTGAAAAGAAAAGAAAAAGCCACAAATACTCTCTCAGGCACGTAACTGTAATTTTAGGAGGTTCCAAAAGCCTCTGCTGTTTATCAGAGAATCCCTCTGATGGTCATCTCAACTCAACACAGACTCTCTACCTCTTATCTTTTTCCTACATCTCCAGCAGTGCCTTTAGCCTTGCTTGACCATCTCTAAAAGTGGGAGCTTCCTACCTCCTTAGGCAATTCATTCCTCAAACACCAAGACTTAATATAAACTTCTCTCTGGTGAGATGTCTGCCTCTCAGAGGTCACTATACCGAGCCTGGAGCCTCAGAGAACAAGTCAACACCCAGACAGCTCTTCAGATGACAGGCCTCAGTGACACCATCCCACCCTTCCTTCCTGGAAGGCTTCTGAAAGTCAGGGGCGCAGATGTCTCAGCCCACTGCTATCTCCTCTGCGAAGGCTCCTTCTGAAAATGAGAGGCACTGAGACCAGGGCCTTGCTGCCTCCGAAAGGATGTCCTCACACCTGCAGAGGGCCGGCATTGCTGGAGAGAACCTAAAGCCCCTTCCCCATCTAAGAGCAGGTGTGGATACCTGAGTCTGGACTGTACATATGTGGGCCCAGATCAGTCCTTCTGCAAAATTAGGGGTGTTGATTAGATTGGGGTTACAAACTCAAATGTTCACTGAGGCCAGGCTGATGGTAGAAACATCAAGAACTATTCATTACTTCTAAAAAGAGGTAGGTTCTCTTCTGATTTCCTTAAAACATGCCACCCTCACTTCTGATTTCTGAAGATGTCATAGAGGCAAACTATCAAAAGCAGGAGTGGGGACCCTTTTTCTGCCAAGGGCCAGTTTGATATTTATAACATCATTTGAGGGCCATACAAAATTATCAACTTAAAAATTAGCCTGCTGCTTGGCTGCCATCGTGGCTCAAGAGTTAAGCATCGACCTATAAACCAGTGAACCAGGAGGTCATGGTTTGATTCCTGGTCAGGGCACCTGCTGGGCACATGCCATTGCAACCTCCATCCCTAGTGTGGGGCCTGCAGGAGACAGTTAATCAGTGATTCTTTCTCATCATTGATGTTTCTCTCTCTCAACTTTCCTCTCTGAAATCAATAAAATCTCTTTATATGAAACCCTAATATGCAAATAGACCGAACAGTGAAACAAACCAGTCACTATGGCGTGCGCTGACCACCAGAGGATGTGAGCTGACAATAGCGGGCACTGGCCGCAGCGTGATGGGGGAACAGGTGAGCGGGGGTGCCAGACCACGATGGGGCACCGGTTGCTGTCATGGGGCAAAGCCTCTGGTAGTTACTGAAAATTCTTTGTTCCCACATGCCGTGGTCCCACCTGGCACTCACACTTGCTGCCAGCGCTGGCCCAGCTCACACCTGTTGCTGGTGTCCGGCACCATCAGTGGCTGCTGGCCCTGATCACCCCTGAGGTCTTCTTTACCTCCCCCTGCTCCCAAGGGGCAATCGTTAGCAGGTGCAGGTGGCACTGTCAGCATGTGGGATTGGCAGTGGGAGTGGTGCTGCTGGCAGAGGACCAGAGGCCATGGTGGGAGGGGCCAGGTGGGGACACAGAGGATGGGCCGAGACCTGCCCCTGTGCCTACCACAGCCTCGAGGTCCACAGTTCAAGATGCATGACTTCGTGCACTGGGCCGCTAGTGTATAAATAAAAATTAGCCTGCTATATTTGGTCAGACATTTAATTAACTCACCCCCTAATGCCTTGGCAGGGCCAGACCAAATGCCTTCAAGGGCCTTATACGGCCCACGGGCCAGATGTTCTCCAATCCTGACCTAAAGTAAAAAATAATTTAAAAAAAAAATGCCAAGGGTGAAGTAAAATGGTAACTGGCACTTGGTCTCAGTGGAAGGGACAAAAGGAACAACTGTGGGCATTACAACTGGTGCCAGGTGGACATGCAAGCCCAGCATTAACAGATCTTATGAACTTTCTAAAGAAGTTGGACACATGAATTTTTATATGAAATCTCCCAATTTTTAAAATGTTGGCTCAAATTTTTCTTAAACCGTGGGAGAGCCAAATACAATATGTTCTGAACAGTGAGCCGCCAGTGTGCAATCTCTAGAGTGGGTGTTTTTAAACCTTTCTGCTAGAACATTCTGTGGAGAAGTGAAGAGGGGAGGACGACAGGAAGGAAGGATGGCAGGAACCACAGGGACACCTCTTTCAGTCTTGGCTCAGCCTCAGAGCCTCTGCACTTCAGCAGAGGGTCAGGGGAGAGGCAACGGCCTGGCCTTTCCGTGCCGTAAGGCTTTGTTTAGGTTAACCATCCTTCCCTCTAGCTTCCAGCTTTCACTTGGGAGAAATATAAAGGCCCCAGGCCTCAGCAGTGTGTGAGCAGGTCTGAACAGCATGCTCTGGTTTGTGGTTGGAGGGGAGGGGCCCTGGCTCCCAAGGCTGGTGGAGGAAAGATAGGGGAAGGCATCCGAGGCCAGAGGAGGGCTCTGAACCCGGCTCAGGCTGGGCTGCTCCCTGCCTTGCTTTTAGCTCTCCAAGCACCCCGGATGTATTTCCGACAAGGACTCTTTATCAAAGAGGGAGTGTATAGCTCATGGATGATGTGGCTGACCGCCAGCCTGGCAGATGGCCAGAGCCCAGAGCTCATTGGAAAGGAGCATAAACAAGGCCTCTGGTGGGCAGCTGTGACCCAGAATCTCCCAGCAGAAGAGCGGCGAGGAGAGAGAGGGAGCAACACGGGGACCTTTCCCTGATCCCTCAGGCTGCATGGGACCTGGACATCAGTCAGGGACAAGATGGGGCTCCCTGGGGCACCAGGCAAGCAGCTGTCACATAAAAGGCTGCCTAAGCCCACTTTTAAGGAGTCTTTCTGTTCCAGCCTTCTGAGGCGGTGATTCCGCAGCTCTATGATTCAGCCTTTCTCATCCTGCAGACGTCTCTCTGCATGAAGGACACCGGTGGTTTCCCTTTGCTTGGACTTCACTGCACTCCTTCTGTTAGCAGCACCCTAGCTATCCCTCTGGAAACCACTCTACCTGCCCTCTCAGTCCACGTGGTTTGGGTGAAGCTGACCTGTCCTTTCTTTCCGCCTGGCTCCAGGGTGAGCACACGTGCCAGGCCTGGCCTGGCTGATCAGCTAATTTATTCCCTTGAGAGTCCAATGAGACCAAACCCAAGGAATTTTGTTAGAATTCTTGGGAAAAGAGAGGTTGCCAGCCACTGGCTTGGTGCACATCTGGAGAGGCTGGAGACCATCTGGCCATGATATGGCAGGAGCCATCACAGAAAAAGACAGCATGGAAAGGGAGGGAGAGGGGAACAGTTTGATCCATTAATTGGTGTGGGAAGGGGGAGGAGAAAGAAAAAGACCAGAATGGTTTGAGCCCCTGGATCCAGCTTTAACTGATAAAATATCAAATCCCTAAACTTTGTTTAAAAATGTATTTTATTGATTTTTTTACAGAGAGGAAAGGAGAGGGAGAGTCAGAAACATCAATGAGAGAAACATCGATCAGCTGCCTCCCGCACACCTCTACTGGGGATGAGCCTGCAACCAGGCTCTTGATCGGAATTGAACCTGGGACCCTTCAGTCTGCAGGCCAATGCTCTATGCACTGAGCCAAACCAGTTTGGGCAAATTCTTAAACTTTTGATGAAGGGGTCCAGAAAATGCCACATTGGCACAAAAATTATTTTGAGAAGGAATTTGAGCTCCTGATATCTGTTATCTGCCTAAAAGCACAGATTCCCCAAAAGAACTCAACTGTCCTAAATGTCCCCCTTGGGGAGCAACCTGGGAAGACTGACTAAAGGCTAGAATCACCAGCCTGAACAGACATTATCATAAAACTACCATATCTCCCACCTATTCTCCTAAGAGCCCAATTAGCTTTCTTTTTTTATCATTATTATATTTTTATTGATTTCAGAGAGGAAGGGAGAGGGAAAGAGAGATAAAAACATCAATGATGAGAGAGAATCACTGATTAGCTGCCTCCTGCAATGTCCCCTACTAGGGATCAAGCCTGCAACCTGGGCACATGCCCCTGACTGGAATCGAACCTAGGACCCTCTCTGCAGGCTGACACTCCATCCACTGAGTCAAACCAGCCAGGGCACAATTAGCTTTCATAAAAGTCATTTGTTTTCCTTTAAATGCCCTTCTCCCCCTCCTCTTTCCCTTTTAAGATAGTATATAAACCCCCGATTCTAACCACCTTACTGAGTCACATTTTTCTGTAAGCTCCTGTATGTATGTAATTAAACCTGTCTTTTTTCTTGCCAATCCATCCGTTGTTAGTTTAATCTGCAGGCCCTCAACAGAACCTAATGGAGTAGAGGGAAGGCTTTTCCTCCCTGACATCAGTTATATAAGCAACCCCACCATGCGACATCAGCTTCCATAACTCCAATATCCCACACAAGTCTATGAATTCCTGTGTAACTTACCTAAGAACTAAATTCTACTTTTTATAGGGTGCAGAGAAGCCAGCAATGCCCTGGGCCTCTGTCTGAAATCAGAGGAATTTGCCCATGTAGACTCAAGGATACTGGCTGTATTCCTGCTCTGCCTGCATCCCCAATACCTGCTAGGCAGTCCTGGTCTGTGCCTTAGCCTGTAATAGGGAATGTCCCTTTGTGCATTCGTTTGTTAATTCCACACACATTTATGGAGCACCAACTGTGTTCAGAAATGAAGCTCTTATCCTCAAAGATCTTATGAGGTGGTGAGAAGAGACCAGTGAAAAGAATTTTACCAGAATGTGATTAGTGCTCTTAGAAAAGGGGCCTCTAGACCAGGGGAGACATAGCAGCTTTCTGAATGAACTGATCCCTGAGCTGGATTCCATGGGACGAGGAGCCAGCTGGGCAGAGGCTAGAAGAAATGCATTCCATGCAGGAACAAGGAGCAGCAGGAGACACAATGCCAGGTGGGAGAGGCCGTGGCCTGTCAGAGGAGCAGGCTGGGGGGAGGTACAGCGTCTCCATCAGGGAACTGGGTGGCTGGCTATGTATGACAAACTGGCTTTGAGGAGGGCCGCTTCTTTTGAGTACAAAAACACAGATAGCAAGCAGTGCAGCTCAGCCCTGAACCTCAGGCCAGGGAAGAGCCTGACTCATGCCCACGGAGGAGAAAACAAGCTGGAGGATACCCGGGCAGGGTCCCGAGGTAAAGTGGTATGATAGCTGCGGCGCACAATAAATTGGTGAGCTCAGCTCCCTGCTCACAGAGAAACCCTGGACTTTCCTATTGGAAATGGCGATAAGCCAGTGAAGGCAGGGCCCAGGGCAAAGTCTCCCATTGTCTCTCCCACTCCAGATTCCTCCCATTCCCGTGTGTATCCTTGAGCTCTGCAGGGCCTGTCAGAACAGGGACTACCGTGGAAAAAAGTAGGGGTTTTTAGAGTTGGGCAATCCTGGGTCCTAATCCTGGCCAGGCCTTTAAGTGTGACTTCCTTCCTTTTTTTATTGTTGTTGTTAAGCCTCAGCAGACGATATTTTTTCCATTGATTTCCAATGGAAGGGAGGGGGGTGGGGAAAGAGAGAAAGAGAAACATTGATATTATAGAGACACATAGATTGGTTGCTTCCCACATGAGCCCTGACTGGGGCCAGGGATCCAACCTGCAACTCAGGTACTTGCCATTGACTTGGAATCAAACCCACAACCCTTTGGTGTGTGGGCCAACACTAACCATTTGGCACACTGGCCATGGCAAGTGTGACTTTCTTACTCAACCTCTCCAATTGTCTCCTCTGCAAAATAAGGCCAACAATAGTGCCAATTAAAGTAATGCATATATGTGACAGAGTCATGAATTCATTCCTATACTGTTCCTTTTTGTATTGTCTTCATAGCACTCCTTTCTTTTGTATTGTCTTCATACCACACCATTCTATGCACTCTTCTGAGACTTTTAGTCACAGAGCCTAGGCCTCTTCCTGGCCACAAGGATGGGACACTGACCATGCCCAATCATGATATCCACCCTCTTCCTGGCCACAGGGAAGGGACACTGATCATGCCCAGACAATCATGATATCCTCCTATTCTTGATCTCTAGAATGAGCTCAAGACTCCTGCAGGCCAAACAGAGTCTACCCTGGGAAAGGAACTCTCCTTCTTGGAGTTACTGAGCTGGAAAACAGAGAGCCCATGTATTAGTGGATGAAGTCAGTCTTACAGGAATATAGAACCAAGATGATGATGATGATGATGATGATGATGATGATGATGATGATGATGATATAGAACCAAGATGATGATGATGATGATGATGGTGGTGGTGGTGGTGATATAGTTATCACCATGCATTGCTGGAAGCCAAATCCATTCCTGGACTTCCCACTTCCATGACCCAATTGATTAGCATATTTCTTAAGCCAGTTAGTTGAGTTTCCTTTACAGACAGCTACAAGAATCTGAAGTCATTTGGCTTGTAAAGCTCTGAGCTCAATGAACGATCATTCCAACCAAGAGGGTGACAATGGTCTCACGCTCCTTCCCCAACCACTGTTCTCCCTCCCAGAAAATACTTTCATCCCTTTCGTTCTAACCTGAGGGGCAGCCTGCTAGCTGGCTTGACTTCCCATTTGCAAGAATGGGCTGGATGGGGATAAAGGATATGGTGACTGACAGGCAAAACCACTTGGTCCCCAGCAGCCAGCATGCAGCAGCCCCACTGAGATCTCCAGCCTGCCCGCTGACTGTGATTTGGATTGGCTGCAGGGCAAAGCAGACATAAACTGGAGTCCCTAACTGAGTCTGAATCCTCTCGCTAGAGCTGAGTGACTTCAGTCACTTTGTTTCGGGGCTTCTGTTTCCTTGTCTATAAAACCAGGATACTAACAGACCCTGTTTCTCAAACAAGTTGCAAAAATTAAATGGAAAAAATAAACCTAATATTAATATTGTGCTTAATATGTCCCAGGCGTTGTTCTGAACACTTCACAAACTATTAGTTTAATTAACCTTCCCAATACACCAAGGAGGTAGGTGTTATTTCCACTTTACAGATGGAGTAGCTGAGGTGCAGAGAGGTTAGTAACTTGCCCAGGGTCTTACAATAGTAAGTGGTAGTGTTGGGATTTGCATCCAGGCATCCCATATTCTCACCCACATCAGTATGGTCCAGGCAGGACCTCAAAACCTACACCAGAGTTCCAGAGAAGGAATTTAATATGTGCTGGAGAGGAACTAGAAGAGATGAAAACCAGGTAAGGGGTAGGGATAGAGATGAACAACTGTAAAAAAACACTATTTCCCCAGGACTAAAGGGGCAAAAGAATGGCCGGAGTCACTGCAGCCCAAGAGCCATGGCCGCCTGCTGCGAACTGGGACACTGGAGGAAGCCATCCTCCAGAGTCACTGCCAGAGACTACAGGATTGGTGTGTGGGGTGGGGTGGGAGGACTACATCCTGTCTTCTCCCCACCAGTCTCTAATTTGCCGTATCTCCCATCAGCCAAACTTAATAGGAAGCTAGGGGGTAGGGGAGTCTGGGAAATGTAGTTCAGCCCCCTCAATGTTGAGCCCAGCAGGTGAAGGGCAAGGAATGGATCTAAACGCAAATAGTAAATGCCCAGCATACCCATTGTGTTATACAGAGTCCTCATCAAAAAGCAGGGCACACAGGGGCAATTGTGCTATAAATGGCAATGGAAGGCATACACTGCAAGGCCAGAATTTAGCTTATTCCTGGTGCAATGTGTGTCCAGCACAGGAGTAGAACGCAGCAGTTATGGGCATCCTGTGATACTTGAAAAGCAGGGAAGGGCAACTGAGGCTCCTGATGGTGCCTCCTCCTCCTGGTCTTTGGGCGTCTGGAAGCTTCTACAGACAGCTCAGCACAGCTTGGTGCTGATCTACCACAAGAAGCAGCTTTTTTTTTTTTCTTTCTTTAAAGTGAGTGGGAGCAGCCTGAAGTTCCTCAGCAACTGCTTTGGGGTCTGAAAGAAACAGATGCAGCTGCTGCTAAAAATCAGGAGGCAATTAAGTGGGATGAGGTGCTCACACCCCTCCATCTCCCCCCGCCCCCCAGGCTCCTTTTGCAAAGGCTATCATCTCTGTCCCTGAAGAGTCCTCAATCTCCTCTCCCCTGCAGACCCCTGTGTAACCTCAGTGAGTAACTGGGAAGCAGCTGCCACCTGCTGCTCTGGAAACAGGCAGGATCCCACAGGTGACAGCATAAGCAGGGGCTAGAGCCAGGCCAGAACACAAAAGAAGATGTGGAGTCTGAGCCTGTTCTGCCAGGATGCCGTAGAGATGGTTTGGGGAACCCTTCCCTGTGATCCAAAATTCTGCCTCTAGGAATTTATCACACAGATAATCTTACACAAGTGCACGAAGACTTCCAGAGAGGCTATTCACGGCAGTATGCATTGCAATTAGCAGAAGACTGAAAAAAAAACAAGAAAGTAAGCAACAGGAGGTGATTTGACTAAACAAATTATGGTGTATTTGAACAATGGAATGCTCTGTGCTCTTACAGGGAATGAGACTCATCTGTATGTGCAGAAACAGGCTGATCTTCAAGATTAATTAAGTGAAAATGCAAGGGACAGAACAATGTGTCCAGTATGCTCACATTCGGGGAGGGAAGTGTTTTATGTATATTAGATAAGCATCTCTTACTATCCAAATCTGTTTGGTTTCTGAGTTTCAAGAGTGAGGAGTCAGAAAGCAAGGATGCCACCCTTATTGGAATCTCTGATTCCTGCATTTAATTTCAGAGAGCAAATAACAAGAGTTCATAGGTAAATAGTTCACCCGGGAGGCTATTAGAATCCACTTTGTTCTTAGGTTGGAATGGTGTGGGGATAGCCTGGGCAGAGGGTAGGGTATATATGTAAAACTTTCACCCCACGTATGTGTGGACTTCCCTCTGGGAAGATACATAGGAAACTGGTCAGTAGTGGCTGCTGCCAGGAAGATAATTCGGCCACAGGGAAATGGGGTGGAAGGAGAGTTATTTTGTAGTTTACATACATGTTGTGGTGGTTTTAAAACATGGCCCCAAGTTCTTTGAGAGATGGGTTTATGTTCCTTCCTGTTTGATCTGAGGAAGTCTGCATCTGCTGAGCAATAAAGAATGATGCAAGTGACATTATGTGACCTTTTATGCAGCTACATCATGCTTCTTGTGTCTTTCTCAGACCCCAGGCACCATGGTGGGCATGAAGCCGAAGCCACACCAAGTGGCCTGTGTAGACTCTGTGGTCCCAAGTCCCAACTGAACTCCAGCTGAGAGCTAATGTCCTAGGCCAGGCACATGAGTGAGCCATCGTGGGAATTTCAGCCCCAGTCAAGCATACAAATGACTGTACCTTCATGCAAATGACCATACCACCAGGTGCCCCAGGTAAGAACCATCTGTGTGAACAAAGTCAACCTACAAAACTGCAAGAGACAGTAACACATTGTTATTTTCAGCCATTAAGTTCTGGGGTAGGTGTGTGTGTGTGTGTGTGTGTATGTGAATGTTAAGTGGAAAATATATATTATCACACGTATTACCTAGCCAAAATTAGAAGTATCTTCCTTGATGGTGCAAAATGTGTAATGTGCAGTATGTACTTTATTCCTCACTAGGTGCACGGCCATTATGTCCATTTCATAGATGAGAAAACCAAAGCTCTGAGGGGTTCTTTGGTTACTTGCCCAAGATCACATATCTCATAAGAGGCAGCCCTGGAGTTTGAAACCGGAAGGTTCTCTCAGTCCCAGGCTGTCACGCCTGGCTCTCATTCCTTGCACACTGTGGGCCTCAGTTTCCCCAGTGAGGGGCTCAGAACAAGGGAGGTGGAACACTCAAAGCCTGTGCGTAACATGGAGGGCTGAATCGGGTGTGGTGGGCTCTGTCTGGAGCAGTTTCAACTTAGCTCTGGGAAAGCCAGCTCAGAATTATCAAATCCTTGCATTTTTAAAGGAAAGCCAAAAAACAGATTTTTATGTGCAATCTATTCCTGTTCTGATGCTAGCAATTAATTCTTTTCTAATTTTTTTCCCCCTCTACACTTAATCTTAGCCAAAAGGTCGAGAAGGATCTTTTTTTCTTTTCTTTTCAGACTGAAAAGCAAACAAAAGCAGCCAATATGCCTCTCTGGACTGGAAGATCTCTAAGGAGGCTTTGGCTCAGACATCTCGACTTCCAGTAGAAGCTCTCTGGGGAGACAGCTCACATTCCAATCCCAAGAGGCTCAGATCTAAGAAAGGAGAGGGGGTGTGAAGACAGATGCCCCATCCTCTCCTGCTACCCACCCTGCCCGCAGTGGTAGGGAGGCAGGGGGTGCTGGGAAGCCAGGCCTCGGGGAGCTGAGCACTGCGGGAGGGTGGTGAGCTTGTGATGAATCAGCTGCCATAAGCTGTTGGCCTCCTCAGAGCTGTCAGGCTGTTCCCTGGGGCTGCGGGAGCAGCCAGGGCAAGGAGACTGAATTTCCGTTGCAACAGGAAAACGCCCCGCCCACACCAACCATTGTCTCCACCTCTCCTCCTCTCTCCACTGCTTTTCCTATGGGAACCCTGCCCCTGCCCCCTCCTTTAATCGACCCTCCTTATGTGGAAGGGGCATCGATCCAGTCCCTACTGTCTTTATGGGCCTTCCCTCCACCCCTAGAGTCTTCGATTCCTTCCTGAGCCTGGGTCTTCAGATGACTTGTCTTCCTCTGAGACACAGCCTGACAGAGTGCATGGTGTGATTGATGATCTCAGAAGCTCTGGCTGGCAAGCGGGTGGGCAGCCAGTCAGAGACACGCTCTCACACGATAGCAGAGACCCCCCCGGGGAGAGCCCACAGCTTCCAGGAGGCTCCTTGGGGCTACCCCACTGCTCGTCAACCCCCCCTCCCCCCATCCTGGCTGGGTAGAGCAGATAGCCACATGGCCATTGGTACAGCACCTGGCACACAAAGAGAATGCTCCTGTCTTTTCCCACTTCAAGACACACACACAAGGTGAAGATGGAAAACTTTTTAAAGCTGGAATGTCTGTCACTCAGCTATTCCACTCAGTCCAGGTGTGTATAATCTGCCCATTCACTCATCCATTCATTTGTTCATGAAAATGAGGGATTACAGTGGGGATCAGCACTCTGTTATAATTGCTAGGTGGTCTGGGGGAGGAAGGAGGCCGGTTTGAAACCAGGCTTCTGTGGCTTTCTAGCTGGGTGACCTTGGGCAGGTCACGTCACTTCTCTAAACTGCTGCTTCTCTCTCAGCGTTGCCTCTGTGAGATTCAGTCAGATAATACAAGTGTACTTAGATGATACAAGTTACAAATGAGGAAACTGAGGCCCAGAGAGGAGAATGGATTTGTGCACACAGCAAGTCAGCGACAGAGCTGGGGTGAGAGCCTGGAAGTCCTGACTGCTGGTTCAGGGCCCCTCCCACCCTGTCCCACTTCTGTCAGTCGGCCTTCCCTCTACAGCCTTCTGCCTTTGAAGATGTCAGGAGCCAGCAGATTGGAGCTGACAGGAAATCCCTGAGTGCCTTTTACCAGGGTGAAGGCATCGAGTTACATGGGGGGGCTGACGGGAGACCCATTAGGGAGCTAAGGCTGAGTTCCTGTCAGTTCCATTAGTGTGTCTGATTAACCCATTAGCACCCACTGGGAGCAGGAAGCACAGGCACCCCGGAAGGAATGAGTCACAAAGTCAGTCAGCTTTGATGAGGCCCCAGGGAGCAGAGCTGGAGAGACCGAAAAGGAGTCTTGCCTCCTTCCTTGGAAAGTGGGCTTCCTTGGGAAAAGTGTCAGATAGGTCAGGGATGAAAACGACCAGGCAAGACTCAGAATCCAGGTAATTGGGAACTCAGTGGAGCCCCTTAAACTGACCCTTTGTACAGATGTGACAAATGAACAGCAGAGAAAAGGAATTTGTGTCTGAGTCATTCACAGAGAATCCAGGGTTCCTGCCCATAATACCACTTTACAGGACTCAAGTGTGTTACAGGAATCCTGGCTAAAAATACAGCCAGCCATTATTGGGGTACTGCTAACTGCTGTACATGCATTATCCTATTTGTTTTTTATTTATTATTTTACACTGTCAAGTCTATATAATAGCTTGTCTCAGAGGAGAGAGCACCAAAATAGGTGGGACTTTCTTGCTATAGCGAGCTCAAATTGCATCAGATAGTTCTGGCGATCTGCTACAGTGTTGCTTGCAATGAATTATTTAATTCTCAAGGCAACCCTGGGAGGTAAGTACTATACCCCCAATTTACACGGGCAAAACTGAGATTCCGAGCGGCTGAGTAATTTGCCCCACCATACCGGTAACACACAGAAGAGCCAAGATCTGGACTCTAGCAGCCTGATCACCAAATCTTAGTCTTTGTTATCCTGCCATCCTACTGAGCAGCTAAAACAGACAGAACCACTATTTGATAAACTTCCTACAGAGTCCTTCACATGGTGATGCTGTTATAACCAGAAGCAAACTTTCCTCTTTCCTCAAGGTTATTATATTTCTTTTTCTTTTTTTAATATACTTTATTGATTTTTTTACAGAGAGGAAGGGAGAGGGATAGAGAACTAGAAACATCAATGACATCAATGAGAAACATCGATCAGCTGCCTCTTGCACACCTCCCACTGGGGATGTACCCACAACCAAGGTACATGCCCTTGACTGGAATCGAATTGACAGGACCCTTCAGTCCATAGACCAATGCTCTATTCACTAAGCCAAACCAGTCAGGGCCTCAAGATTCTTTTGGCTGGTCTAATAATCAAATAGCCACATGGCTGATTAGCAAGAGAAAATAACCAAATTTAATACACACATACATATGGGAAGCCTGCATACATGGGAGTCCAAGACAAACATGCAGAAGTTCAGAGATAGAAAGAGAACATGGGCACATAACATCCTGAGCTAGGGATGAGGTAAGGTGCTGTGAGGCTTCAAAGAGCCACTGCAGAAGGATAAAAAGAACAGATAATCAGTCAACAGAAGTTTGCCTTGCCATATAGGTGGGCCAAAAATGTTGTCCCTGGTAATTTCTTATTATGGGCAAGGCCTCTAATTCAAATTTTTCTAGGTAGCTAAAGGGAGGGGCAAAAGTTTCTCTTGAGCCTGAAGCTAAAATTACCCTTAGCTCAAAACAATCCACATATCATAGAAAAACATCTTGGGGTGAATAGCTCTGAACCCCAACACCAGCAACCCACGGAGAGAAGCATAGGCGGAACTGGAGATTCCAGAAGTGGCTGGAGTATGGACTTCACCCGGGAGCCACTGCAGGAAGGGTGCAGTGGGGTGGGGATAAATAAATGTTGGAGTGTGGGGTGGGGGCTGACTTGGTGGAGTTTCCAAAGATAAGGAGGGCTTTGGTGATTGATTAGATCTGCAAGTGAGGGGCAGGAATGATAGGCAAATGACCATGTGGGCGTTGGGGAAATGAGGAGCCAGGGAAGAGACGTCTGGGGAAGGGACAAATTACCTTGAGCTGTTGAGTATAAGATGTCTAAGGGATATCCAATGGGTTCTGTCTAGAGTGTGGCTAGACTTATTGGCTTGGATTTTAGGCTTTACTGGTCTTCAAGTTCTGCAGAGAACAGACTGCAGACCTTTTTACTCTGTGCCTCAGTTTCCTCATCTGGAAAATAAATAACAACATTGCTGCATAGAGTTCTTATAAAGAATTGATGGATATAACATCTATAATTAATGTATAAAGCACTTAACATAGTACTAGACACATGGGGATGCTTAATAAAGGTTAGTTGAATGACTATATGAATGGATTGTTCTTTGCCTGTGGTTGATAGGAAAAAGAGATGCTTTAGCTGGTTTGGCTCAGTGGATAGAGCGCTGGCCCATGGACTGAAGGGTCTCCTGTTCAATTCCAGTCAAGGGCACATATCTCGGTTACAGGCTCAATCCCTGGCCCTTATTGGGGCTTGAGTGGGAGGCAACCAATTGATATATCTCTCACATCCATGTTTCTCTCTCTCTCTCTCTCCTTCTCCCTTATAATCTCTCTAAAAATCAATGGGAAAATATCCTCTGGTGAGGATTAATAATAATAATCAATTAATAATTTATTTAAAAACCTAAGGACCTTTTCCTCCCTCTTCAATTTTCAGGGCTGGTTTGGAAGGTAAGGGAAAAATACAGTAACACAAATATTACCTGGAAAGGATTGAGTGGTTGAGGGGATAGTGCCATGTTTCATCCTTAACCCCACACTGGACAAACACGCACACACACACACCTACATACACACTTTGCTGGGGATGCATACCAGTACAACACGAAGAATGTCATTCCATTCACACGGTAGCTTCATCTGTGGTCTGACTCATCTTACAATCATTTGGATTTTTGCCAATATTTTGCAGATGATGAAAAAGAATAACTTAACTTCGAGGATTCTTCCTTCCCTTGAACCCATGTTCAATATACTAGCAGGTTGTTTTGAAAAATCCTTGAAAATATAACATAAATCTATCCAACAGGGGAAGGAGGAGAGCTATAATATTCTTTGTTTGGAGTTACCATGATTTATTACTATTATTATTATTATTATTATTACTTTAAAATATATTTATTGATTTCAGAGAGGAAAGAAGAGGGAGAGGAAACATCAATGATGAGAGAGAATCATTGATCAGCTGCCTCCTGCACATTCCCTACTGGGGATCAGGCCTGCAACCCGGGCATGTGCCCTTGGACAGAATCGAACCTGGGACTCTTCACTCCGCAGGCCGATGCTCTATCCACTGAGCCAAACTGAGTAGGGCACCATGATTTTTTCGAAGTGCAGTTAGGTCCCTGCCACACACTTGCTTAGAACCTTTGAAGGTTTCCTAGTTGACCCGGAAAAAAAAATCCAAAACTTTCCCTTGCCCATAGGGTTCTGCACCATCAGGCCCATCTCTCTCTCCTGTCTCCTTCCCCCGCCCCCACCACCCCTATCTCCCAGCCTCCATACCCTCATTCCCTGTCTTCTACCCTCAGTGGCTTTCTTTCTGTTTCTTCATCTCTACAGGGTGCCCTGTCTCCTGCCTCATCTGACCTTCTGCACTTCCTGCAGGCCCCAGGGACACATCCCTAGCAGGCTCCCAGGTCACCCCTACCTCCTCCCACTCTCTTAGCACAAGTTCCATTTCCTTCTCTTTCCAGCTGTCATCCTATCTGATATTCCCCACAGTGTCTCCCCCAGTGGAATGTCAGCTCCATCCCAGCAGGAACCTTGTTAGCTTGCTCTCTCCTAAATCCCCAGTGCTCAGCCACATCTGACACGCAGTAGATGCTCAACAAACATCTGATGAGCGAATGAGTCATTGTGCCTGGATCTCTGTCCTCTCTGTGGGAGATCATGAACTTGCAACAAAACCATCTAGCAGACATGGAGCCCCTACCCTGTCGCTGGCCCTGGGCCAGCCTGTGGGGCAGCCACAGAGACATGTCATGTCCCTGGGCCGAGCGACTCACTGGCCCCGCAGGCAGAGACATGAGCACACACAGTAAGGCAAAAGGAGGCAGATGTGCCAGCTCTGCTAGAAAAAATGCCTCACAGTTCCTGAATCCTGTGAGAAACCTGTATTCTATGGGTCCCGGAGCTGGACCTCTTACCAGGGACTCCCTTTGCCTGGAACACCGTCCTCACTGCACCCCGAGCCCTCCCTGGCTGTGATTCATTCTTCAGACTTGACTTTCTACATCACTTCCTTACAATGGTCGGCAAACTTGCCACCCTGTTGATTAATGAGTTTGCCGACCACTGACCTAGACTCTCGATTCCAATAATTACACGCTGTTGTTGTTCCTTGTGATTAAGCCCATCCCAGTGGTTGGCAAACTCATTAGTCAACAGAGCGGCAAACCGCAGCTGGCAAGCTGCATGTGGCTCGAGAGCCACAGTTTACCGACCACTGCTCTAGGAGTCCCTCCTTGATCCCTCCTGTCCCACCTCCATGGTTTCTCTTTAGTAGATTTCAGGCCTGGCACTTATCACTTTGCATTGTCAACCAGTTTCCCTGTCTGGGCGTTCACCTCCCCCTACTCTCCCACACCATAGAGCTATTTGTTCCAGGGAAGCAAAGACCTTGACCTGTGCTGAGCACAAAGTAAAAGTTCAAGAAATATGTCTTCAGTGTGAACACACATATGGGCAGAGGCTTTCCTGGGAAGCAGAATTTCAACTTTCTGAGGCCCAGACCAGAGCCCCTGGTATAAGCACACCCCGTTCTTTGTGTTTGCAGCTGGCAAGGCCTCCTCTTCCTCTTCTAGAGGCTCTAGTGCCAAGCCCCAAACTGATTCTGTCTCTTTGTTTTAATAGATCTATGATGGTGCTTATTTCCAGAGACAGGAAAGTGTACATACCAATGCTTCCCACGCCCCTGCCCTCCTCTGGGTGTATATGCCCCCAAGGGATCCCTGCAGCTAAATGTCCAGGCCTCAGGAGCCCTGGTGACCACTCCCTGCTGGAAGGGAGGGTGGTGGCTCTGGCATTAATATACTTCTCTGGAACTGGGTTGGGGCAGAGGCCATGATGGGGTGAAGGCAGAAGGGATGTGGGCCAGGATGATTTATCCCCAACCAGAAGACTCCCGGGCTCCAGGGCATCTGGGGAACCCCCTGCTGAGAGAAAAGACAGTACCAGCTGTCCCCATTACAGACCATTTTAAGGTCTCTGCAGGTTCTCCAGGCTTGAGGAAGAGGAGTGGGGGATGACCTGGCTCTCAGGGTGGACCTGGAGAAGAGACATCCTCATTCTGGCTCCTTCTGCCAGTTCTAGCTCCAAACCTTGCCCAAGAGTGTTGTCAAGACTATGTCAACTATAGCCCTTCTCTTCCCAAACATATGAATCCAGGTAATATTAGCTTACGGTGAAGAGCAGGAGGACCCAGAAGGGGACTTGACGAGGGCTAGGAGAGAAGCACAGCTGGTTCCCTAACTCCCAGAGGCTCTCCAGGGGACTGGCATGTACAGGAACCTCAAGTCTAGTTTTCAATGGAGACTGACAGCTCCATGTTTGAGTCATTACTGATTTGCAAGGGATGGGAGGGACAAGATAGCTCCCAGTCACATCCATTTTCCTATTTCCCAAATCTTAGGACAGGGAGGCATTCACATCCACTCCCACACCCCCTTCCCACTCCAGACCTCATTCATTAGTCTTGGTACCTGTCTGCTAAGCACTGCGCATTTCTGCCCTGGAGGAAACCTTTTTGCAGCCCTGCCTCAAGGTACTTGGTTTAGCCTTATCAGTGTCCCCAGGTGGTGGGGCCTCCCCTGCAGTTTGCAGTCACAACCTGGGCAACACTACTCCTGGCCCTGCCGGGTGGAGAGAGAGCCTTGGAGGATGGGAGTGGGGGTGGGGTTCTTGGGTACCCTTCCACCCTGCTTTGACCTTTGCAAGTCCTACTTCATCTCCTACACATTGGACTTCCCAGGAAGACTTCATTTGAAATAAAATGTCCCATTGCTCACAACAAGGTCACACCTATGAAATCCCTTCACCACAGCGGAAGTGGTAAAGATACAGGCATTGTGAGTCTGAATCCCAGCTCCACCTCTCATTGCAAGGGTAATCCTCCCTCCCTCCCTTGGTGGTTGGGAAGAGAGGAGCTGATGCAGGTACAATACAGCCACCTAACTCCTGCCTGATAAATGGCAGTGATGACAGCGGCACCACAAGGAAAAGGTCAGGCCTTTCCTGCTCTGATAGCAGAGCCAGGGTAGGGTCTCACCACAGCACTACTGACATTGGGGGCCAGGTCATTCTTTGTTGTGGGGCACCGTGTGTCTCCTGGGGTGTTAAGCAGCATCCCTCATCTCCATTCACACTCCCTCCCATTATTACAATCAAACATGTCTCCAGATATTGCCAAATACCACAAGGAGACAAAGTCACATCCAGCTGAGAACCACAGGTCTGGGAGGTGGGGTAGGGGCTTGGCTACTGCAGGACCGATGGGAATGGAACACTCTCCACTCAGGGCCTCTTGCTCTGTCCCTGGAGGCCTCCTTGTGATAAGGCTGCAGAAAACTGTGCTGGGTGTAGGGGATGGGGAAGGAGCCAGAGAGGTAAGGACGAGAGAGAAAATAAGAGCGAGGGGGAACTGTCCGGTGGGACTCCATGGTTGAGTGTTGACATATGATCAAGGAATTCCTGGTCAGGGCACATGCCCAGGTTGCAGGCTCAATCCCCAGTAGTGGGTGTGCAAGAAGCAGCTGATCAATGATTCTCTCTCATCATTGATGTTTCTATCTCTCTCTGAATATATATATATATATATATATATATATATATATATATATATATATATCCTTGCTTTTAAAAGGAGAGGGAGAGGACAGAAGAGAGAGAGAGAGAGAGAGAGAGAGAGAAACAGAGAGAGAGAGAGAGATTCGGATGAGCAAAGAAGAAACCTACACAAGGCTGAAATCACCTAGGGCTCCTAGGTCTCTGTTCTTTAAACCCACCTTAGTTTCATCCCTGAGGCCTCTGGCAATGGAGTCTAGGATCCTTTGTCCTTCTTCTAGGCTATCAGTAGGCCTACCCTCAGCCTGGTCTTGCTCTCCCCATTCCCTCCTAGACAATCCACCCACAGGTGCCATCCCTTAGGCTTCTAAGATGCACCAGAACTTGACTCCTTCTCCACCTTGGGTTAGCTACCATATTTTTGTATCTGAACATCAGGAGTCACCACCATCTGGCTAGCTTACATTCTTATTCTTCCTATCCTTTATTCTCTACAAAGCAGAGGCATGACATATTAAAAACACAAATCATCCCTGACCCATGTGGCTCAGTAGGATTGTGGGTTCAATTCCTGATCAGGGTATATACCTAGGTTGTAGGTTGAATGTCCACAACTGGGCAAGTGCAGAAGGCAAACAGTTTTTTTAAAAAAAAAAATATTGCCGAGACCGGTTTGGCTCAGTGGATAGAGCATCGGTTTGCCGACTGAAAGGTCCCAGGTTTGATTCTGGTTGGGGGCATGTCCCTTGCTTGCGGGCACATCTCCACTGTGGGGTGTGCAGGAGGCGGCTGATAGATGTCTCTCATCGATGTTTATGACTTTCTATCTCTCTCCCTTCCTTTCTGTAAAAAAAATCAATAAAATATATTTTTAAAAAAAGAACTTAATTCCTTTAAAAATAAATAAATAAATAATTTTGTATTGATTTCAGAGAGGAAAGGAGAGAGAGGATCATTGATTGGCTGCCTCCTGCATACTCCCTATTGGGAATTGAGCCCGAAACCCAAGCTATGCCCTTGATCAGAATCGAACTCAGGATTCAGTCCCCAGGCTGATGGTCTATCCACTGAGCCAAACCAGTTAGGGCAAAGGCAAGCAACTGATGTTTCTCTCTCTCTCTCTCTCTCTCTCTCTCTTTCTAGAATCAATTACAAAAAAACCCACACAAATAAATAAAAATGCAAATGAGATCATCATGCCATCTTCAGGCTCAAAGTCCTCCAAATAGTTTTCCTGGCCCTTGTTATCAAATTCAAACCCTTGAAAATGGCCTTCAAACAGCGTATGTGGTCCCCAGTCCCAATTTTTACCCGAAGCTCCTCTGTCCACTATCTCCAGGCCTGTCTGTGTCTACACAGATTTAAGGTGTCTATACAGATATTCCTTTATCAGATAGGACTTCTCTGCCCATCCAGTCTGAAAATCACTTCCTCAAACACTGATACATCATTCTGTTGTGTAGTGTTCACAGTACTCTTGACCATCTAAACGACCTTGTTTCCTTGTTGTCTCTCCTCGCTGGGAGTCTCAATTCCTAGAAGATAGGAACCTTGTCTGTTATTCATTTCCACATCCCCAAGGCCCATGTGTCTGACACATACTAGGCCCTCAATAATTATTTCTTGAATAGACAAATGAGAGAATAATTAGTCTCCATAGCCCTTTCCACATTGAGCTGTGGCAAGGCTCACAGGCAGATGCCATGGTGATGGGGAGGCAGGGGCTGACATTGGACAGGGTGCAAGGTCATCTAGGCCAAATGCAAGGATGTCCTAGACCACAGTAGGGAGGATACTTTTAGGATTTTTTACATCTTTTCTGTGACAATGGTTTCAAGAGCCCTTTTCCTCCTCTCAACAGTCTCTTTGTGAGTCTTTGTAAGTGCTTCATTGTTATTATTATTAAGCTGGATTCCTTCCAGGACAGGACACTCCTGGAAAAAGTGGCGGGGCCCTAGAGCTGGTACTAGGGGGAAAGGGACAGCCCCTCCTCCTCTGGGCCTAGCCCCTCCCATGCCTCCTTAGGCCAGGTGGCAGAATTCTCCACCAGAGGGCACTCCAAGGCCCCGCATCTGGACTGGAAATCAGACGGGATGTGCTGGGTGTGGCTGTCTGCTCCCTGCTGGGGTATATAGCTCTGTATCAGCCCACAGTGAGCTTTCTCTGAACTCTTCATTCATTTACTCATTGATATACTTTTCTTCTTTATTTTTTTTATTATGAGATGCTTATTCATAATTTATGCTGAATTTGCTTTTGGGTCCTTTGTCTTTCTTCTTCTGTATTTTGTTTTGGTAATCCTCATCTGAGGATATATATATTTCCATTGATCTTTCTTTTCAAAGAATGGAAGAGAAGGAAAGACAGAGAAACATCGATGTGTGAGAAACACATCAATTGACTGTCTCTTTTTAAAAAATATATATTTTATTGATTTTTTACAGAGAGGAAGGGAGAGGGATAGAAAGTTAGAAATATCAATGAGAGAGAGGCATCGATAAGTTGCCTCCTGCACACCCCCTACTGGAGATGTGTCCACAACCAAGGTACATGCCCCTGACCGGAATCGAACCTGGGACCCTTCAGTCTGCAGGCTGACGGTCTATCCACTGAGTCAAACTGGTTTCAGCAATTGATTGCCTCTTGCATGTGGCTGGGGCTGGGCTGAGGAGGAGCCTGCAACCAAGGTATGTGCCCTTGACTGGAATTGAACTAGGACCTTTGGTCTGCAGGCCAACACTCTATCCACTGAGCCAAACCGGCTAGGGTGATACACTAGGACAGTGGTCGGCAAACTCATTAGTGAAAAGAGTGGCAAACTGCGGCGGCTCGCAAGCCGCAGTTTGCCGACCACTGCACTGGGGCGATATATTTGTTCACCACATGTGCTCTGTGACAGAAGCAGGGATTTAGGTGGGTGAAGACTTTGCTATCTGCTGTCTATGGTGGGGGGAGGGTGGACAAAGGGACAGATTCTGTGAACTTACCACTAACTCAACAACATAATATCACTGCCATTCCCAAAGTGAATCTGACCTAGCCTCCAGGGTGGGAAAGGCTTTTCTGAGGAAGTGACTGTTTTTCCCTTTAATTCTTGAACAATCTCTAAAAATTTCTTATGGAAGAATTCAAACACACTGGAAACAAGAGAGAATGATATAATGAACCCATGCACCCATCACCCAGCTATCCAGTTTCATGTTTACATCATCTACTCCCCCATTTCATCCCTACCCAATTATTATTTTATTTTTTTGAACAATCTGTTTTTTAAAAATACATATTTGCATTTTCAGAGACCAGGGGTGGGGGTGGTAAGAGAGAGAGAGAAATAGATCAATGATGAGAGAGAATCATTGATGGGCTGCCTCCTGCATGCTCCATACTGGGGATTGAGACCACAACTGGGCATATGCCCTGACTGGGAATCAAACTGAAACTTCCTAGTTCATAGACTGATGCTCAACCACTGCGCCATGCTGGCCAGGAGCTACTCAATTATGTTGAAACAATCCAGATATCTTATTATTTCATCTGTAAATAGTCTAGTAGGAATCTCTGAAAGACAAAGATTCTTTAAAAAATACATATCATCAAAACACCATTATCAGAAATAAACCCCAAAGAACAAAATGAATATTTCCTTAAGAGAGGAAGCAACATATAAGCTGAGAGCAGACCAAACAGAGGGAAGAACAGGTGTAAAGGTCAGAGGCAAAGAGGGGCATATACATACATAAGTACCCTGAAGGAATGAAGAGAAGGCCCATGTGCCTGAAGCAAAGACAAGGGTGGTGGGCAGCAACCATACCATTTGGGGCTTTATGAACCACAGTCAGGAGCTTAGCTTTGAACTTCATCCTCATAGCCATCAGTAGCTCCTGAATGGCTTTAATCAATGATGAAAGATGATCTGATGGGCTGTGAAAAAAGTAATTCTAGCCATAATACCTTGGTCTCCCATTGATCCTGAACTGTGCTTTTGTTTGACAAGGTCATGTATTGTAGGTTGAGTAGTTATTTAGTCCTTCAAGTATCTCAACATCTGTGTTCCTGTTTGGTGACAGGGACTGAGTGTAAGCTCTAGAGTCAGGTAGACTGCAGTTCAAATCCCACCACTGCTTTTTTGTTGTTGTGGTTGTTAATCCTCGCAGGAAAACATTTTTCCATTGACTTTTAGAAAGAGTGGAAGGGTGGGGGAGAGACAGAGAGAGAAAAACACTGTTGTGAGAGAGACACATTGATTGGTTGCCTCCTGCACATGCCCCAACCAGGTATGGGGATCGAGCCTGCAGCCAAGGTACATGCCCTTGACCAGAATGGAATCCATGGCCCGATGCTCTATCCACCGAGCCAAACCAGCTAGATCCCATCTCTGCTGTTTTTTTAAAAAATATATATATTTTTATTGATTTTAGAAAAGAAGGGAGAGGAGAGAGAGAGAAACATCAATGATAAGAGAGAATCATTGATCAGTTGCCTCCTGCATGCCCCACACTTGGAACTGAGCCAGAATGTGCCCTGACCAGTAAAACAAACTGTGACCTCCTGGTTCATAAGTTGATGCTCAGCCACTGAGCCATGCTGGCTAGGCTCACCTCAGCCCTTTATAATGGGTATGACTGTAGGGAAGTCTCTGTCCATCTCCCAACACCCTTTTCCTCATCTGTAAAAGGACTCTCAAGAGTCCTTGCTTCAGAGCTCACAGTGGGACTGAACTGGAGTTCTGTAGAGGATGGTCAGTGACAGCACATCCATGTCTTTCTCCCTGCTTCTTGTCCTTGCTGGCATAATTTATTTTCTGGCAATGGTGCTGAGAATGAAGGGTTCAGGGCCTCTTGAGGCAGGAAGCCTCACCCTCCTAGAAACCTTGAACTTCCTGCTCTCTTCTGATATCCTGTCCTGAGGTTTACTGTCCCTTGGGTGGGGCTGGTATGGGGCTGATGGAGGGAGGGAGTATAACAACTAAGCTTTCCCATTGGCTATTTGGGGATGGGGGGATGTGGAGGGTCTCTTCCTCCACTGCCAGCTATGTGGTCTTAGTGGGGTTATAAGGAGTAAGTATTCTGCCTGGCTTGGAACCCAAGGTCTCCCTGTCAAGAACAAGGTTCCAGTAAGGATTAGATTGTTACCTTGGTCAGGGTTTGTATTCTCAGAATCTCTACCCAAAAAGGCCACAGCAAGGGCAGCTCAACTCCATCAACTTTCTCCACTATGCATGCACACGCGCACAAAACCCCGGCTTAGGTGGACAGTCTCATCTGCACACATCTCATGTGTATATGCACATTCCTCCATACATACTTGCCCACCTGCATGTGTATATATGCACATAAACAGGCATGCATGTGTAAACTGACTCACGCACTTACACACCACCACATACACATACCCACACTCCTTAATACACACATACAAACAAAAAGGCACACACTCAGATACACCCACCCTCATGTTCAATGTACACTGCTGTTGTGATAGATCATTCCCAAAGACGGCTGTCATGTATTTCTTTCTTTCTTATTCTTAGGAGAGCCATCCCAGAAGCGAAGATGCATGTTTCTGTCATTGTATTGTTAGTGTCTGAGTGTGGGATATGGAAATTCTGCAGTCATTTTTGTGACCATGATGATATATAATTAAGCGGAGTGGAAAGGTGGGAAGAAGGAAGGACCTAAAGAAGGCATTTTTAAAATGAGAATTTTATATATATAATTTTTTTTTTCCCCTGAGAGGATGGGAGAAGGATATATAGAAACATCAATGATGAGAATCATTGATTGACTGCCTCTTGTGTGTCCCCCAGTGGGGGTTGAACCCACAATCCAGGCATGTGCCCTGGCCAGTAATTGAACTGTGATCTACTGGTTCAAAAGTTGATGCTCAATCACTGAGCCATGCTGGCTGGGCTCTTAAAGGCATTTTTTTTCAATGTAATGAGTCAACTTGAGTCCTCCACCTCTGGACTTCCAGTTTTGCAGAGAGTTGGGAAAGAGAGACTTGCAGACCAGACCAGGGCCTAGGAGGCAGGTCAATTCCTGACTGTGATAAGTTTGTTTCCACCCTCAAAGGGGAAAGAAAACCTCCATCCATATTGATACAAAACTCACTCTGCTCTTTAAGGAGTTCTTTTTGTTTTCCTTACAGGCAAACTATTGAATTAAGACATTACATGAAAGTGAAATTTCACCATTTTGTACCACTGGACATTCTAGGTACAGAGAAAACCATGTGTACAGGCAAGGAGGTACAGAATAGCAGAATGAGTATGAGGAATCCAATGATAATGACTTTACAATGGGAAGGGAGAGGGAGACAGAAAATGAGGCTGGGGAGGTGGGCAAGGCCATATGGGAGATTGAGGGACCTGGGCTTACCTCTAAACTCCCAGGGACCATTCGCTCATCCTGACTGTTGGGGCCATGTGACTTTGCTCTTAGGACTTCATCTTCCTTCCACTGGTCTTCTCATACCAAACTCCTAAATAAAATTGACAAATAAGAGATAAGACAGCAATAAGCAAACTTGCTTTCTCTCTGGTCTATGAGGTTATTTAAGCCAGAAGCGTTTTCAAGGATATTCTTGTTCAATTAGCTTTTATTGACCATTTGACAATGTAAATTCACCTTTCAGCAATTTTATGTTTCTGAGTTTAATAAAAAATATTTTCTAAAATAGCACATATGGTATGACCCTATTTTGAATTAAATGTTTGTATGTATATTTATATGTGCATATAATAATGTCTGGAAGTATATCTATATTATAAAAAGCCAGTGGCCATAATGCCACAACAACCAAACAACTGGTTACCAGGAGGTGCATTCATGAGTTTCATGGTATGGTGGGTCTGGGGTCCCATGGTGGCGCACGCAGCAAGTTTGAGTCTCACACTATTTTGCATGCTGAGCTCTAGTGTGTGTGTGTGTGTGTGTGTGTATCCTATGTAATAAAAGGCTAATATGCAAATTGTCCCCTTTGACCAGGAATTTGACCAGGGGGTGGGGCGGACAGGCCAGCGAACCACCTGTGGCCTTTCTCCTCCCTCCCTCCCCACCCCGCAAACCCCCCTCCCCCGCCCCATCCCTTATCATCCCCCACCACAATTGGGGGCAGGGCTGGCAGCTAACTTCCTGAGTCTCCCCACACCGGCCCCCCCAATCCGGCCTAACTGGGCCCCTATCAGAGTGATAAGATCATAGATTAATTTTATTTATTTACTGCTTTTAGAGAGAGAAACATTGATTTGTTGTCCCACTAATTTATGCATTCATTGGTTGCTTCTTGTATGTGGCCTGACTGGAGATTGAACCTGCAACCTTGTAATGTGGGGATGATTCTCTAACCAACTGAGCTACCTGGCCAGAGCCGGGAGATATGGGTTCTGTTCCCAGTCTTGGCACCCAGTAACCTTGGACTTCACCTCAATCTCCCTTATCTTTCAGAGATATGATGACAATAATTGGGATGCTATGATGATCAGATGAGATAACTTATCTGTGACTGCTTATCTGTGAACTTTGAGGTGTGGCATAGGTCACCTTTTAACCTGCCACAATGTCTCCAATGCAAAGAAATGCTTCCCTATGGTGGAAATTCAGACCCAAGCAGTAGGCAAATGGAGATCATTTGGGGGCAGGGTCACCTTTGAAGGGGCCTTTAAAATCCCACCATGAGGGCTGCAGCCTGTACAGCCCTTACACTACAGGATATGAAGTCAGGGACCCGCACAGCCAGTTTCTGTACACTCCAATGAGAAAAAATAGAAACAGCTACTTCCCGGCCATCTCGGAATGGCTGGCACTTTCCATAATTTTGCTGCCTGCTCTGGATAATTACTTTGCTCCTGCTTATGAGCTTAGAGCAATAGTGGTTCCCAATAACTAGAGACTTAATAAGGCTAAATTATAATGAGTGTCCTGAGAAATTACACACCGCATTAACAACAAATGAGTTCATTAGAAATTCATTAGGAGTGATTCTTGTGGCTGCCACAGGAATTCATCACAGGTAGCTAATGGCAGGAGAAGGATGGGTGAGTAATTGCACAAGTAACTGGATGAAGACCTTTTGACATCTGGCTTTGGCCTGAAGCAAGATTTTTTGAGGGTCATGGGCTGTTCTGGCTAGAAGTTTGGATGGGGCTGTGGATGCTTGAATGCTATTGGAACTACCTCCCGCTTCCTCCCGGTGATGGTCCCAGCCAGCACTGGACTGGTGGACATGGGAGGTGGGTAATATTTTCCAGTCCTGGGAACTGAGGACCATATAGCAGACTTGCTTGCCTGGCATGCATTTCACCTTCCTCTGTAAACACTTTTATGTTCCTTCCATGTTCCCTAAAGAGTTACTTCTCCCCCTGCTGCATTGGGTCTTTCTGGGACTGTCACTCAAGACTCTCCACCCAGCTCCAGGAGTTGATACCCATCCCTCGCTAGGCCAACTCTCCTGGTACTTTTATTTTTATTTTATTTTTTGTTAATCTTCACCTAAGAATATTTTTCCATTGACTTTTAGAGAGAGTGGAAGGGAATGGGAGAGACCGAAACATTGATGTGAGAGACGCACATCAATCCGCCTCCTCTCACATGTGCCCCAACCAGAGCTGACGACTGAGCCTATAACTGAGGTACATGCTCTTGACTGGAATCAAACCCATGACCCTTCTGATGCTCTGTCCACTAAGCCAAACCCACAGGGCTCCCCTGGTACTTTTAAATTATCTAACATTAAAGACTAGAGACGTGGTGCACAAATTTGTGCACTGGAGGGGGGGAGAGTGTGCCTTAGCCCGGCCTGCAAGCCTTTCCAATCTGGGACCACTCAGGGGATCTCCGACTGCTGGTTTAGGGGCATTAACTATAGACATTAGGGAAATCACACAGAACATCCTTGACATACAAAAGTGTGGTTTTATGAGTTGTTTTAATAATAATAATGGCCATTCCTTTAAATATCTGCTTACATACAATACAGCTGGTACTGTGTGAATTCAGAATGTTAATATCACAAAAATCATAGAATGTTTTAGTAGAAATAACCTTGAATTGTCTAGTCCAAACTTTTATAAATATCGGAATTCTCTTTTCAAAGATTTTGAATGCTTTTTATCCTAAGAAGCTTAACCAACTTTTGAGGCAACGCTTTCTGTGAAAGGACTGAGGGACTCTGGCAGAGCTGAGGGCACTGGGTGCCGCCATCTTGTGGCTATGGGCGCTGCCATATTTGTGATGGTGTGATGGTCTATTTACATATTCCCTCTTTATTAGATATGCTAGGCGCCAAGCCCTTTTCTAAGTACTACCATTTTAGTCGATCTTTTTTTTTAAACATTACATGCTTACTTTAATATAATTGAAATATAATATTCAAGTATACAAATATATTCAATGTATATTTACAGCTTATCTTGTTCAACACAGTATCTGATTCTTGAGGGTTTTTTTGTAGCACTATTTTTTTCTAAATTTTTTCTTTTTAAAAATAATTTTATTGATTTTTTTTTATATAGAGAGAGAAAAAGCAAAGAAGAGAGAAACATCAATTTGTTTTTCCACTTATTTATACATTCATTGGTTGCTTCTTATATGTGCCCTGATCAGAGATCAAACCTCTAACCTTGGCATATTGGGACAGCACTCTAACCAACTGAGCTACTTGGCCAGCACTTAAATTTTTTTCAATTACAGTTTACATTCAATATTATTTTGTAATAGCTTCAGGTGTACAACATAGTGGTCAGACAATCATATACTGTACGAAGTGCTCCCCTGATATTTTCAGTACCTATCTGGCACCATACATACTTATTTCAATAGTAATGACTATGTTTCCTCTATTTTACATCTAAGTACCTTCTTGTACAAGTTATCCAATCCTCCTCTGTCCCTAGGAGGCGGGTTAAATTATTAGCCCCATTCTGCCTAGTGCAGAGGTTAAGTGATCTTTCCAGTAACTGGCCAACTTGGGATTTGAGTGGAGGGCTGAAAGGATGGAGAAGTATTGAGGGTTACCGTCCTCTATTGGTTTATGACCCATGTACAGCCACAGGGACTTCAGCCCCACACCACTCATCTCAAATATTCATGTTAATAATGTTTTTTAATAATACTTTTCTTTCTTTTCTCCATATTTTGGTGTTTCCCATTTGTGTGTGCAATTTTTCCTATCTAAACTAACTGTCCAACAATAGGGAACTGATTAAATAGTTGTAATATCTATATAGGGACTACTCTATAGGCTAGTAAAGGAATGGCTGGAACTAGAGTGGGTACTCAGGTGGCAGGAATTTTGTAGGAATCTTGATAAAACTAGTTGTTATGGCCCTGGCTAGTGTGGCTCAGTGGCTGAAAACTGACCTATGAACCAGAATGTCAGGGTTTGATTCCAGGTCAGGGCACAGGCCCCATCCCCAGTAGGAGGCATACAGGAGGCAGCCAATAAATGATTCTCTCTCATCATTGATGTTTCTATTTCCCACTCCATCTCCCTTCTTCTCTCTGAAATCAATAAAAATGTATTTTTAAAAAACAGACTAGTTGCTATAGGGAATGGGGCCAGGGACCACTCAGTGATGAGGGGAAGGACTACAGAGCTGTTTAAAGACCTAAGAAAAAGAGCAAAAAAATAAATAAAAAATATAAACCTAACTAAGGGAGGATGAGTTTGTAGTGGTGTCATTACCCCAGTGTGTCTTTTTTATGGATGTAATCAACAGTCCAGAAGGGAAAGGTAAAAAAAAAAATATGTATTTTCTTTTGTCCAAAGATGGAAACTAAGAAGGTAAGTGGTCAAAGAACACTGAGGGTCCTGGCAGAGGAAGTGATGCATCCATGGATGGGAAAGGAAGTGAGACTAAGAATAGAGGGTGAACTAGGAGAAAGGGCATGAGCTGTGAGGCGAGAAGCTCTATCCAGTGGGGTGGCGGTTGTCTTTTATTGAGCACTAGGCTATGTGTTAGGGAATGAATGAATGCATGCATGTATGCATGCATGTATGGGTTACAACTCTGATATTAGAGCCAGATCCTGACATTATTTTTCATTAGAGTAGCAAATACCACTTGAGATCAGGGAGAACTGAATTCAAATCTGAGCTACATCACTGACAAGTTTGTGATCTTGGACACTTAATACACTCTTGCATACCCCATACCAAGCTCTGGAAAAAAATGCTTTACAAAAATTAATTCATTTCACATTCATAACAACCCTTTAAGGTAGACACAATTATTATGCCCATTTTGCAGATGAGAAAACTGAGACACAGGAAGATAAATAACTTGCCCAAGGTCACATAGCCAGCAAGTGGCAGAGCTGGGATTCAAATCCAGGCAATCTGGCCTCAAAGTCCCTATGTCTTCTAATTTTGAATTATTTCTAATTATGGATAAACAAAGTGCCAACTAGACTTTCTAAGAAAATACTAAATTTCTTAGACTGTACTCTGATAAAAGAGGGGATTCATCATGGAATAAATTGCCCTCAGAGGTTGGTTCAACTTAGCCTTAACATTCTAGGATCAACCTCAATTAGTATTTCAGATTCTTAACTGAGGAAAAAAGAGGAAGAGGGTTTGATTGAGGAATCTGTAACACTGATCAATCATTACTCCATGCAAGGTCCTGCAAGCACCCTGATTAGGAAATTGGGAGGAGGCCCAGGACTTCTCCTCCAATCATGGAGTCAAGCACTTGCATTTCCCAGCCCTTCACTAGTCACTCCCAGAATAATGGTGGCCAATTTGAGGCAGGAACCAGAGTAAGATCGGGGAAGTGGGTGGACCAGGAGGGCTAGGCTTGGGGCCCTTCTTTATCTCCACTAGGGTACATTTACTCTATAGGTTCAATTGCCCCATAAAACCTGCTGTGAGGTCATTTACCCTTCTTGGAAAGCTGTCAATGAGAGCCTGAATTAATAGGTGAACCCCAGTTAAACAGGAAGAGAGATTGGGTGTAAGAGGAGGGCTGGGGGTCAGCTGTAAACAGATTCCAATGAAGGGGAGAGGAGCTGACTCCAGTGTTCTGGTACCAATGTTGTCCTTTCCACACCCCCACCACTCCTATCTGCCATTGACGATTACCTTGGTTGATAGCTACTAAAAAAAAACCCCACCAGTTCTGGCTGTTCAAAAGAACGTCAATGAAAAGGGAATTACATGGGGGCCTGGCAAGGCCATTTGGTCCATCCAGCCAGCTCTTGCTAACGTCCCCTGGCCTGGAGCTTCTCAAGGTAAGTACGCATTATAAACACTGGGTAACTTGTCATATGCAGGCTCCAGGGCCCCACCCACTCCTATGGAATCAGAGTTTTGGATCAGGGCCCAGGGATTTTCATTGTTCACACACCCTCCCCTCCTGCACCTTCAGCCATGTACAATGAAAACACGCTTGAAGGAACACAACCTGATCTGAGCACATAAAACAAAATCAACAGCATCCTGGTGCCGGCCAGGTTCACATCCATATGAAGTATGAAATGGAGCCTCTCTCCTTGAAGGGATTACAATCTTAATTGGGAGATGAAAGGCACACTTTGTGAAGGGGTAAATTAATGCTACAATAAACACTAATTCAAAAACAATAGGTAGATAGGCTGGACAAACTGCCAATGAGTGAGGATAACAGTTATCAGTCACTGAAATACCAGATTCAGTCGCACCTTATTTATATACTCTTGTTTCATCATTATTTAAATTCTGACAGGTATTTTTATCCTCATCTAATAATGAGTATATTAAGGCTTTGGCTTATTTGTCAGTTCCTTTCAGGCCAGCCTTCCCTGACCCTTAAAAGGTGATCAGGGTGATGTCTCCTTCCCACATTATTATGGCCTTTATCCTATCTATCACACCTTGTTGTTTTTGCCTGTTTACCAGGCTGGGTCTCCCACAAGACTTGAGGACAAATACTTGGTATCTGCCTAGTGCACAAGAGGTGCTCAGGTAACAAATGTTGAATAAATGAAGGTTGTGTGTCTGAAGTCTCAGAGCTAATACATGAGATTCTAAAGCCCAGATATCTCCAAGCCATTATAAGTAGAATGTACACACTAGGGGGATTCCTGAAAGGGACAATCTATAGGTTGGAGTAATCAAAGAAGGCTCCCTGGAGGGGGCATTTGTAAGATCAATCAAATTTGGAAAGACAGATGGAAGGTGCACAGTCAATCCAGACAGGCCAAACTTCAAAGGTAGGATTTACCAAGTGCACACTTCCTCCAACACTAGAACCACTTGCTCCCTGGGGATTTCAGGAGACTGCACTCCACACCCTAAACCTCTCTAGTTTACTCGCTGATTGTCATCTTATATCTAACTTACATTCCAATTACCTCAGTTACATTATTTTCCTCCAAAGCTTACAGGAAAATGGCAAATGCTGTTTTCCCATGCCTAGACGAGGGTGACATAATGTATGCTATTAGTGCATTTCTCCATTGGAAAGTCCCCTTTAGTAATTAATGGGATAGATTTCATGAAGAAATAAGATCCATAATGTCTATAATATACTGCAAACTGGGGAAGGGGCATCAAGACAAAATAGTATCTTTGGGTTCAATTTTGTTAAACAGAACTGAAAAAAGGATAATTACGGATATGTTTGTGCGCATATGGGAAATGTCTAAAAGGTTATATATACTGAATTTAACAGCTGCTGGTTCTGGGAAATGAGATGCAATGGAATGTGGGGCTTTCACCTTTACTTCACCCTGTTTTGAGCTTTTGTCTTTTTACGAA